>SHCU01000335.1:0-26034 GCA_004307685.1 Ceratina australensis
GACAGTGACTCGTCCGTAGAGAATATAAGAACGGTAAATATTTCAGACAAAATTGAAAGAAATAATCGAATAGATATTACTATGAAAATAAAAATGGTTAAAAAGTTTAAGGATTCTTGCCACGATCAAAGGATCAGAGATAAACAAAGAGGAAAGTGTAGAAAAACCGTGAGAGCATCGAAGAAGAAATCGTCGCACTACAGCAAAGTGGAGAGCAAGCATTCCAGGTTCGACTGCAGACAAACGCATCGGCTGCGAAAGCATGCTGTCGCGATCAGGTTGCAGCAGGAGCGCGAGGACATACGGAATTACTTGCTAGAGTTGGAACGTACTCGACTGGAATATGGTCCAGGGGAATCTGTGACTACTAATCCTATCACTGCCTTTAGAAGACTCGAGTTCCCAAAAATAGCAGCTTTCTTGAGACCCGGTGAACGATTCATACACTGAATTCTAATTACTTCAGACAAATGATCAATATTAATTGATGTGATCTTATTTTATGTTGTTGGTATTTAGATCCAGAGGACGCGAGTTTGAAGCAGAGAGATGAGATGAACGAACTGCGAGAGAGGATTCTAATGATCAGACAATGGTTGAAAGATCAATATATCCTATACAGGGACTACAGCAATCTTGCACAAACGATCAATTCGAAATACATTCCTGCCAGTCTGGAAGATGCGAAACGAGTATGTTTCATATAAATATATAGAGCGAAATATATATAGAGCGTAATAGTAATCGAATGTCTAATCTACGTTATCGGTTTCTGATATTCTGATACAACAAACGTTCACGTATGAACAGATAATTAATGATACGAGGAAGATAAATTAAGTGAACGAAGTTTACGTAAATCCTAAAACATTTCCTGTGTTCCAAACTCGAAACAAATGGGCATTCGCGTGATCAATTTTCGCGGTGCACCATTGTGCCGTACGGGCAAAAACCGGAGTAACGACCGGTAGGAAGTAGAGAAGCACGTACGAGACAATGGAGAGAGAACGGCTAGGGAATAACCGGGATTCTCCGACTGTTTTTCGGCGAATTCGAAAGTTTTTAACGAGATAATCTTGTTTTCAGACGATTCGTCAGTTGCAGAGGGCAACGGTTGAGACCAGGTGACCGGTCCTTTCTATCAGCGAGGCTAAAGCCGGCACGTGCCACGCTATTAAACGGAATAGTGAGCGGCATTCGTCGTTGTTGGATCGCGTTACTTCCTTCGCAGCCATCGTGCGCCTTTTCCCCCTGTTCTGTACCAGTTTCGTCAAATAAACTTGTCTCGCAGTTCTATTATTTCCCTTCTATTCTTATCCATATACCGATCCTTTTATTTCAGATTGCTACCATAATCCACTTATCTCTTACTTTTATTACATATCAATTCTTTTATCCATCATATCTATTAATCCCTAGATTACAAGAATCTACAATGAGTAACAATACCTTTATTGAATCACTCCAGATTCATTGTACGATCGATATTAATTTTTTCTGACCTTGTTTCTCAACAATTAAAGTATAATAATGAATTTAAACCGTAGATTAAGTATTCATAAAAAATCAGCTAGAATTCTTGTGACTGCCATAATCGCGAATTCAGCTCACAAGAGGAGCAGAGAACCCGGTGGAAGGTTCGGCGTCTAGCCGAATCGATACCTCGATATCGTCCCGAAAAGGGTCCGACGAGGGAGAAAGGCTATACACGCGTACGCACCCACCCTCGCGTGTGCACGCGCACGTGCAGCAGGAGAATACTCCGGCGAGCGAGCGAGCGAGCGGTGTTCTTTCATTGACGTGCTGCTCGCAGTCCAGAGCGAGACTCTGCGCTGTTCTGCACGCTTACGAGTTCTATTGCCGCGACGTTTTGTTAGTTTTGACAGTGCAAGGAATTTTGTTTACCCGTTTCTAGGGTTGCATCGGTTGCATCGGTTCTGGTGAGTGTAACAAGTTTATATGGTATTTCATTAATTTTTATGTTTGACAAATCTTTTGAATGCATTTAATTCTACTATGGGTTGAATTCAAGCTTTTCATTTATGGTACCTACGAGAGTATCTGCGAACTACGTGCCACTCGTAATTCTATTAAAGTTGTATGAGTCCGTAAGATCTCTGAAGAAAAAATTATGATATATTCTACTCTTATAGTAGTGCATGTATTCGATTGCAGGAAAATTGTTTGTGGAAAATATTATCGGAACAGTTTACTCTGCGCTAGACCGGGTATCACGCGGATATTTGAATTGGTGACATCACGCGAGAGCGAGCTGCGCGTACGATTCCCGTCTTTATTAAATATGCGTGCACCAGGTAACACCTGGAAAGCAAAACCGCTGTGCATACTGTGTCAAGGTTCAACGGATCAATTGAAATTGTACAACCTGACACCAGTTTCTATGTTCAGGCAAATCTATCGGTGATTAATGAACCTGTTACGCTTGAACTAACGCCAAATATCAAAATCTGTATGGTCCAGTTTTATTCACTTCCTACCCAATCTCAATTTTAATATATTTTACAATTCGAACATGATCGGCGGTGTATCGATCACTTTCTCAGAAACAAGCTTAACCCCTTGCCTACGATTTACTATTTCACGATTTGACTAAGCATTCCAAATTGTACATGTCTTTAGATTTGCAAATGCATGCGTAAACTAATTTTATTTTGTAAAATATTTGATGAACAATTACTGTCAAGTGTTTGTGGCACGTGTAGCTTGAACGTACCTTTTGAGATAAAAATTAATATCGAATCAAACTTGACTTAACAAACGGTTAATAATAATCACGGTTTTCATAATGAGAAAAATTGAGAAAACGCGTCATCTCTCTTTCTCCCCGGAGAACCGCAACTGTAGAGAATAGATGAAATGGAAGAACTGGAAATCGCGTCTATTCCCACGAATTTCTCTCGTGGACTTGGTCGATCGCGTCGAAGAAGTGCGGTGGCCGCGCGTTAGAAATTCGTTCGCGGTTAGAATGGCGAAAGTAATCGAGAACTCTCGCGGATCTCCTACGGAGGGAGACCTTATCCTTGAGGCAATCGAGGCCGGCTACGCGGATGACGTCGATTTTATCTGTCGATTCCTCGGTAACCGCGTAGATAAATTCAGACGTTAATATTTGTCTCTTTGATTCCGGAGACCAAATCGAACCGTTCAGCTTTCGGCCGCGTGTCGCTCGTGTGAAATAGAACAAGGGAATCTCCTGGGTAGGGGACGACCCTAATGATGCTGGGGCGGCAAAGTGAGAAGCTTCTTCTCGCGTTACACGATTTTACGACTATGATAATTGGTACTACCGGAACAACGGGACCTATGAGACCCGTAAAATCCTTCGGCTTGATCAACAATCTAATCTCATGCCTATTACTGAAAAATCAACGGACTCATGGTTCGGTTCATAGTCCTCGGAATGGTTTTATCCCAATAGGTCAGGTAAGATTTGATCAAGATTTTTCGGTGATTTTACACGGGGTACAGTCTATGTAATACACGAATCCCGTTTTTATCGCCGGTTGGGACTCAACCGAGCGTGAACCCTGACCTGGAAGAGTGCACACACGCTCCAGCGATCGCGGGCCATTGTTATCCGGACTAATTTATTTTTCAAATTCACAGACACGTTCTACTTTGTACGTACAAATTCTACGCTTGTTATTAGCTTCGAAGTTTTACCGTGTCCCTTGATTTTCCCTTGTGTCAGAAAAAGAGAAAAAAGATCGGATGGTTCCGCTCTTCCCTAATTCAACGGAACAAATATGAATCGTGCCTCATTAGAGACGGACAGACTTTCCGATTTTTCCTCTCTTTCTTTTGCAGGGTATTTTCATCTCTTCTATGTGTACTATCTCTATGATTTTTACACGTGATTTAAAAATACTATAGTTCCATTGATCGCTACTGTCGACGAGTGAAACAGGAAGAGCAGCAAAGGTCATTCTTATTTTATTATTTCAAACCACGCACGCGTTCTAACCTTTTGTCTCTTGCTACTGACCTTCGCTGAGAACGTGTTCGCCTCGGTTTTACATCTGAACGAAGATCCAACGACCCCGTAATAATCAAGGTAGCGAGGCTCGCGGGCAACGACGGTTCATGGGATCGATTCCTGGCTTAATTGTTACCACCATCCTTCGTTAATGGTAATCGATAACCAACGGTGGCATTAAGTGCCCCTACGACCGCTTACTGACCCGCACCCTCTTGACCTCACCGTGAACTTTTCTCGAACTCGGCTTCTATATTTACTTTGCTTCTGAACAGCTTCCCTGTGGGCTCATTGATAAACCGGAAGACGTATAGGCGTCGTCAAACCCCTTGCTTCCCATTGTAAACCACTTTGAGATGCATTCAAATACGTAATGCTTAACCCTTTGCACTCGAGGAATTTCTCCGCGAATATTTAGTGAATTTCTTGTAGCTAACTTAAATTAATAATTAATAATTTATAAGATTTTTATCTTTCATCTTCGGCTTGTCAGCACAAGGATCGCGCTAGTGTGTTCATCATATCAAATGGAGGATCACTCTCGAGTGCGAAACCGTGGTCTGATAATCATTTTATTACAGAATTGTTATAGAGAATTTTGTTAGAGAAAAAACCGTGCACTTTTTGGTAGAGTGTGTACATTCAGTTTGGGGCGCGGATAGCCGGTTATCCCGGAGTCAACCAGTGGAACAAAGAGAAACTACCGGACACATAGCCTCTTGGGCAACCGGGTCCGGGTGTTTCGTAATTCTCCGAGCTAGCTACCGCGAACTGTATCACGTGAGAGGAGTTTGATCCCCGATACTACGGCGCCTGCTAGAAACCTGTGTATATAATTAGAGAACAAAAGAGAACCTTGCACGTTCGTAGAAATATAAATATTAACTTTAGAAACAGTGGAATTCCGAAAGGCAGGTGATAAAATGAAGTAAAATGCCAGGCTATTTAAGTAACTTTTCTAATGTTTGCTGATAAAATTTTAACGTTTCTTTCTTTGTTTTATCGATAGTTACACAACAGCGCAGTAGCTTTAGTTTATATTGGAGATAGTTCAGGAAATAAAATAGTAATTGAAAAAAAATAGGATGCGAACTTTTCTGACTGAAAATAAAATATAAACTGACGGCGTGTAGATATAACCCGAAAATAGATTAACTGTGACTATAGTTAGGAGGGGCAGGGTCAAAGTTAAGCCGGCCCTTGTTGCTCGTGCAGCCCGGGCTTTACGATGCAAATACACGTCGCGCCGTGATCCATGCAATTTTCTCTTGTTCGCCGAAACAGACGCCGGCGCCGTGACGCTGCATTCGTTGCCGCCACGAAAATAGTATACACGTAGCCGTCGCCGGATGAAAGAACGGGCTGAGACCGACAGACGGACAAAACGAGGAGTCAAAGGGGAGAGAAAATCGTGCCCAGCCGCGCCAAATCGCGTCTCCTCGGTTGCTCTTTCCATCGACGTGTTCAAAGATAGATCCAGAGACAGTCGAGGAACTTCGATTCAGAAACAACCTTTTACTGAACCTTTTTTTTACAACCTGGACCAGAGTTGGTTAGTACATAATCAGACTGATCACTGAAAATTACGATTAAGTATTAAAAATCGTACTTGAACCAGAACTTCACTTTAATTCAAGCATTGATATATATCAAATGTTACCTCAAATGCAGTCCGTTTCTAATTGATACCTCCTTATTTTATTTCAATGAAATTAGTCACAAGATAATTAATTACTATCCAACTCTGAGCTGGGAAAAATTCATCGGATCAAGATCAACCAGGCCTGTGTTCGTTTGATAAGGCCTCGGAATAATGGAAAGGAGCCGGAAGTCATGGACGATGACTCACTGACCATGCGTCAAAGGACGCTGGGGGTGCGTCGATGTCATCGCCGGAATTAATTCGCCGGCTTCAGGGGTGATCAGGCTAGAACCGTTCTCCCACGGAAAGTAGTCGTTAAAGTAATCGCATCTGGGTACGATGACGCATTCAAGAATCTGTCAAAGATTGCTTCAACAGAAAGCCATCATTGCTGACTGCAGTGTCTCAGTATATTCCATTAGAATGTATGAGAAGTAAATCATATTTGAAAAATTATTAAGGATGATCAAGTTACACGGACCATCTTCTATGCTATATCACGTATACTATGTAATCGGTTTTTATAATTTATATAGATGTATAAAATTCAGAATCTACTAATGAGATTCTAACAGCATATCTTCCGATACATTTAGAAACACAACGTTACATAAAACGAAAAACGTTTGGTCTCATGAACCGGGCAGGATAAGAAGCGAGATTGAAACGAATGGAAATAAGAAGTTGCAGGAGAAGATAGAATCGTTTTCGCGACAACAATACATGGAGATTACGCTTTTTCGCTCTCGCAGCAATCACTTAAACGATCCGAGCGTTAAAACGCGAGCGGAGAGAGAAGAAGAAATACGGTCGGAGCATGCACGAGTGCGTCGAGGAAGAAACAACGGACGGAGTGGTTGAAAAAGCGAAGAAGAAGAAGAAGAAGGGAGTGGCCCGGGGGAAGAGAGAGGAACGGCGGAGGGAAACGCGGAGACAGAGACTAAACACGCGGGGTTCACGGTGGTCGATGACGCCGAGCGCCGCGACTCGTGGGAGCGAGCATCGCCTTAAAACCGCTTACACCGGTTTTACCGAACTCCCGGTTGTAATTTCTGTGGCCTCATACAATAGCCATGTGCGATATTTATCTTCGTTTCTAGCTACAATTGAAATAACGTTTCGATGAGATTCACGAGTTTTAATCGCGTCAACTTACTGCTACGATTATACGATTCGTAAGCTCTCTGACGTAAGTTTGAGTCACGACGATAACGATAGAATGACTTCTAATATTTTAGCACGTCACTTTTGCGTGAAGGTTCGTATAATCTTAAACGGTGAAGTCGAAAGTATTGGAGGTACTAAAGGGTAGTTAAAAGGTGTGATCTGGGTCATAAGACGAGCTGTTGGTTTCAATAGATCGTTTCAGTGAAGGGTGTATCGATTCAGGGGTCAAGCGTTTGCACGTGTCTGCGTTTTCTTCTTCGCTCAGACGTCGTGGATGCTGGGAGGAAACCGTTATGCAACCTGCAGCATGTAAACGGTCTTCGCCCAGATTCCCGTTGCCCTGTCCCCGCGACGACCATGGGAAATCCCAGCGACGAATAATCGAGTTTAACCATACCAATCATGAGAATCTCTCGTTTAAATCCTCTTGAAAGATCTTTTTTCGCCGTCTCAACAAATTGGACATGCTTCGACGGAAATAAGAACTGTCAGGCGCAGTTGTAACTGGTCTTGCGCAATTCTTAGAAGAAATTACTTTTCACTGACTCTCCGTCCTTCGCTTTTTTCTCATTCCACGCCCACGCGATACAATCTAATCTGAATAAGTTCAAGGATTTAAATCTAGTATTCTCTTGAAGATCACAAACGGTTTTGCCAAAAGTTTAACGCTAGATCTACCAACAGCTTCAAAAAATTAATATAATTAGTTAATCGTATCAATAAGATGCTTTTACAGGCAATCGATTTTAAAGACTATATCGAAATCTGTAGAATGAAATGCTGAATGCACATTCATATGCATTTTTGTAATAAGAGATAACGCGAGGATTTTAGTTCGCATGGAACTTCGCGATCTACTTAACAGATTTCGCGGGTAATTTCGCCAGCTTGGTGTCAGCAGGTCTTCGATTTGAATCGATAGAAGGTTGAATGAATTTCCGTGCGAAGAGGCAAAGCGAAGCGAGTTCCACGAAGCGAGGTCTCGTTAAGTACCAGCTTGGTGGCCGAACGGTACCCCCTAAAGGAGATCTTCTTGCCGGACTCCTTTGAACCGTGTTGTCTCGATCCACGGCTCTGGCTATCTCTCCAAGGTCCGATTCATTCGACCGCAAACGACTTCCTTCGCGAGAGTATCCTCCCTTCTTTTTCCATCGCTCTTCCTCCGCTTCGTCCAAATTACGCGTCGCCATTCACTTTTCATTTTGATCACCGCATCGTTACTCACGCCGGTTAACAATGTTATGAGATGATCAAGGATCGTCCTCATGTGCCATTAAATCGAAGTGGTAGTAGTACTGTAGTTATTGTAAGCTTTACGCTTAAAATAATCATTTCACAAAGTTTGCTTTCTTGTTTCTCCTCATACACTTCGAGACATTAAAGTAGTATTTGCTATTTGCTGACCTAAGAGCAGATAAAAGTGCATACTATACATTGTAAACTAGATTACTAATCTCAACAATTTGAGCAATGAAAATGAATGGAGGTATGATTTTAAAAACGACGCGACGAGCGAATGCCGGGTAGAAGATCGTCCGGCACGGAAGGACACCAGAGTCCAAGGAAAAAGAAGGGGAAAAAAAGGCACAAAGAACAAGCAGGATGACTCGCGATCCTGATGATACTCACCTGTCCTTGAATCCCGACGGTATATAAGGTAACTTAACGACCGACGAGGATTTTTGCGAAATCTCTCATCCTTTCAAGGATATCAGTTTTTCGAAACTGCATTTTCCATTACTATCTTCCACTCACTGTTACATGCTCTCATGGAAAATGAAATGATCTTATCGAGTGAGTTTAAAAGATGAAATTTAAATGAGAATTTCTTCGAACCTCATACATATTAAATACTGCGTTACGCACAATGATAAAGTGAAACAGTAAATAATGGTACCGATAAGCATTTGCCTTTTGACTCCCAATGGACTTTTTATGCTTCCTGCAGGTTCGATCGTAAAATCTGCATTGTGCATATGAAAAAAATTATACCGACGTTAATATCGTCATTAATTTTCCTCTGCGAATGGGATGGACTTATAAATAAGTCGCGGAATCCGCGAGGGGCGAATAAACAATTCGAAGAAACCGAGGATTCTTGCAGAACCGATCTTATGAATAATTTTTTTCTCCACGGCTGCGAAACACTTTTACCTCATTGTGTTGCCATCTTTTATCCAGAACTGGATAATTTATGTTTCTGGGATCAATTAGACAGAAATAATTCCAGATCTCTTATTGTTTGACGACGCCCGTTTAATTAATTAGCAAACAGAGCTGGTTACGGGAAGCTTCGCATCGTCAACGATGGATCTGTGTACATCCTCGTTCACAAGTCTAACTACAGTTTCTCAATGATAAATTCCAGTATAAAATATTTTTCTTGAAATTGTATAAAAGACCTTTTATACATTTTCATCTTAAGTATAATTGAACAGGAAATATTTTATGACCCCTTCAATGCTACTATTTAATTTATTATGATTCTTCAGCCGAGACAATCTCTGACTGTAGCTAATTAAATGAGACTTATGAACGGAGGTGTATCGCAAACTGAAGCTTGTCTTTATTTTTCTCCTTCGCAGCATTGTTCTTTCCTCATCGAATCGGGGACGCATTAAATCGTCGAGGTTTCGGAAAAAAGAGCTGTGCTCGTCGTGAATAGAGAGTTTCTCTTGTTACCTACGTTCTCCATGAATAATGCGTTACTTTTGCTATTAACGTGATTATTTATTAACTCTGTTGCCTATACCATTCAAGTTATATGAACCCTTACATAAAAACGATGACAAACCACTACAATTTTAACAGTTTGTTGTTTTATATTAGGTTGGGGAAAAAGAAATCCATTATTTTGAAGTTTATTGTAAATTTTCGCGATTTTTTCAAGTTGCTGTTTCTCGAGATCTAATGTATAGAAAAATCTGAAATCCTGGGTAAATGTTCTACTATATGAGGAGAATATCTGAGCATACTTTCAACCCGATCGGCCAACTTTCAATTTTTTCGAATTTTTGAAGGGGTACCCCTGTAAATTTTCGCAAAAATTGAAAGTTGGCCGATCGGATTGAAAGTATGCTCAGATATTCTCCTCATATAGTAGAACATTTACCCAGGGTTTCAGATTTTTCTATACATTAGATCCCGAGAAACAGCAACTTGAAAAAATCGCGAAAATTTACAATAAACTTCAAAATAATGGATTTCTTTTTCCCCAACCTAATACATATTCAAAATCTGATCATTAAGAAATATTTTAAAAATTGTACGTATAATTGTTAATAAATCCTGGCTTTTAATATTGAAAGGCGATTAATTTTTTGCCAAAGATCTTACGGCTCATACAACCTTAAACCGAACCAGTTTTCTGGAGGAAACTGTTTACAAGACTGTTTAAACAATTAAATAGCCGAGAGATATAAGAAACGCTGTATCAGAACAAACTTACCAATCATGTTTTCTAATCACAATATATCTTGATCTTGCGAAATTGATCAAGCGATTTCAATTAATCTGCCGCGTAGGGTTTAGGCAACAGAAGTAATAAAACTCTCCCACACGTATTTTACGATTATCTCGCGATCGTGATCGTGTCGCAACCCGTGGCAGGTTGCGACAGAAAAAATTTCATTGGTCGATGCCTCTTGGATGGCACGAACGCGGTTCTTCAACCTTGTTTCCGACGTCTCTTGGGCAACGACGCGATGAGAAGGAAGCTGTCGCGAAACGTGCTCCCGGAAGCATCAATTTCAATCAGCCTGTTGGAAAATCAAATCGCAATTAAAAAGAAACATTCTCATGCACTTATACGGTTTTATCATTCTGCATATTGTATGCAAATACCCTTTAGACGCGCATACTCTACACGCATTATTTCCATAATTAGGTATAAATTCTGAACACGATTATTTGTATCGAATTAAGTATTTAATGCCCTGTTAGCAGCCAGTCTGCGATTACCAGCCACAGTTGTCCATTATTCTGTTTTCTATCGTGGGTGGCAGACTTTCTCGGTGGGACTTTGTAACGCTCACTCGCCACTCTCGTTTTAACAAAAATATTCCCTGTGATAAGGGTAATTGAAAATTGCGAAGCGAAGTGGAAATTAGTCTGTGACACGGCGGATTATAACTGGTTTCTCTTCCGGGTTTCCAGGTAGAATTCTACCATACAATTTCACGAGTCACTCCATCTTCAACTGTTCAATATGTATCACATCTGTATCTTGTACCACCGTAATTTGTATCATCAATTTGTCTCTAATTTTTAGATGCTGAAGCGTCTATTTCGAGGTAAAATACCGAACTGTGGGATGGTTGTATTGTTGCATTAACCGAAAGGCAATTTGCTAGATTAAAAATTGGTTTAGAGGCAGGCCGCTTAAGTCTGTGTTTGAATGAAACTCCGGGCGTTTATGAACTCGCGGGAGACAATGGGTCTCTCCGTTTTGGGTTGCGAGCTGGCTTACGTGCACGGTACGCCGAGCAGAAACTTCAGTCTCCATTACATAAGAGAATGGAGGCCTCCTTTTTGCCTCTCCGTCGCTCGAATCACTGTCTAGACGAATTTAATTAAGTCCCACCCTTCGCGATTTTTCCCAGTTAATCCAACGAGTTAAACGGGCCAATATCATCGCGAACCTAATTGCTATTATACGTCAATTCGGTTGCCCTTAATCGTAATCGCTTCTAAACACCATTAACTGAAATCCCAAACTAGGAAAACGTTTGCTTAGCCAGCCGGATTTCACCGAACTATCATTAAGGTAAATGTCCCGATTTCTACTGAATAGAGAATAATCTCGAAAAAATTGGGACGTTCACCTTACCGAACGATATAATTTTGACGATTTTTACTGAAAATCTGCACTTAATTGCGAAATAGATAAATTGACGTTATAACATGTCTTGTTACCAGTTTGCAAATTATATATTTCTCTAGGAAACTTGTTCGATAACTCTTGAGAAAACGTCTAATCTTGTTTTTTTCCTTCATTTCATTTACACTTTACATTTTCGTTCGCCGGTGCAAACTGAGGTTGTGACCCCATCCGACTGTCGCGACACAAGAAAACCGGTATTAAAGTCAATGAGAACTGGTTCGTGAACAGCATATGATGTCACTTTCGTCGTGGTGGCCACGGGAAAATAATAAAACCGTGAATACGCGAGCGGAATAAACGATTAAGATTAGATACGATCCCGACGCTCGTCTCCGCTTCGAGATCCTCGGTTCTCGCATTTTCCTTGGCCTTATTCCGAGAAACGTGCCTCTTTTGGGAACAGGGCAATCGGCGTCCTTCGTGTCTCTCAGTTACATAATTGGATTATTAACCATTCTTCGATAATGGAATTATTTATAAAAGAAGATTCCTTTACAGGAAAACGTATATTTTATCGACGAAAGAAACAGCTGTTGCATTTCTTACGAGTAGAATGATTGGGAAATACTGCTCTAATAATCTTTTAAGTGTGTTCTAGTTTAAATAACTGACATAACGAATCTGCGCGATTGATTTTCGATGAACCATGCGATGTTGTAATAGTTTATGGTGAAGGATCGTTCGAAGAGGAAAGGAGTAGAATTCACCTTTCATCCCGGAGTAACTGTAGACCGAGGAAAGTCAGGATTATATCTGCCCACGAAGATATAACCCGTCACCGAGTATTAATTTTCGATGATCAAAAAGGACAACCCTATTTTTTGTAAATATATCGATGTGTAACAAACTTGATAAAGCATCATTTAATACTCCTTTACTGTTGCTGAGTTTATCTATTCACCATTTTCATTTTGTAAAGAGAACTAGTTCAGTTAACTTCAAAAGTGTTTTCTACCGGTATCTTTTACTAAAATCGAACCCGTCACTGTTTAAACAGAGACGGCTGAACCAACGTTCACATTCGAAAAACAAACGAAAGCGCCGTTTACGTAAGCGGCAGACTAACTTTTCGTCTTCCTTGGTCAACGAACTTGCGATTGGCAAACTTTAAACAGTTCGTGTTACTAAGTTCATTCACTCCTGTTACTCATAATACGAGGCTACCAGAAATAAAAAGAATGTATAAATCTATCGCGATATACTTTTGATCGCACAAATTATCTACGTATTAAATGTAAACTGACGACTGGATTATGTTCAGATTTTTGGGTCAGATTTAACTGTTGATTCGCATAAAGTCCGTGTAGGATCGAATGTAGAACAACAACGCTCTGAGGGAACAGTAAGTATTATCCTTAAAGAACAATCCGATCGTGATTCAGAGTGAGCGTGGGCGTGCTGCGGGTAATCGGTCCGAGCAGGAGGGCCCCGCTGGATCGCGAAGTGAAAGTCCTGGATGGAGGTTTAGTCTTGCCGCGGCCACCGACTTGTACGGTCACCCTCTGCGGCTGAGTTCCGCGCGATACTTCGCAGACTCTATCCTCTCTCGCTGCACATTCACCGCGTCCTTGTATAATTCAATTGTTAATCGTGAAGATTTACGTGAGAATGATCGAGCTACAGTGCGGTGGTGTACACGTGACGGTGTCGGATTAAGGATCCATACAGCTGAACGAGCAAGGTTTGAATTAATTCCAATTTTGGCTGATCCTCTCTCCCGCGAATCCATCCGTGGAACATCGGCCAATCCGGGAATTCTGAGATCGTAGGCCGCTAATTGTGATCTAGCACGCCGTTTCGAGACCCGATCGACTGCTTCCTTCAAAGGAAGTTCCAGATGGAGTAGGTCCGACAGTATATATTACGAAACCCGCCAAGTTCACATGATAATCACACGCTCGCTAATTGCTCTATTGCTTTTACAGTTGTTAGTCCTTTTTTGCTTCCATCCTTGGATCAAGATATTCAATCCTCCTGTCTCATTTTAATCAATCTTCTTATCTCCTTTCTTTTCATTTAGTCCTTGTAATTATTTCTACGTAATCGCTTCTGACTGATGATCAAACTGTTGATACAAAATAATATATCAATTTTAATTGTATGAATTTCAATGAGATCAGTTCAATCGATTTGTACGAGTACCTGATAGAATTTCTACGACGTGCACATAGAATGTAATTATTATTGGAAATGTTTAATTGGTAACACCGAGTGCATAATTGTGCTCGTTTCGCGGTGTGAAAGGCGTAACCTCGGTGCTCGGGCGCTCGCAATAACGGAAATATTAAATGCACGGGCCTCGGCTCGAACTTTCGACCAGCCACGAGCTGTAACAAACCTCGGGTACGAATCGATCGTGCCTGTTCCCTGCTCGTTCGTTTCGATCTACGATGCGTGAAGGCCCCACTCGGATTACGGTACCATCGCGCGCATACTTTCCGAGCCCTGCGTTCCAAAACAACCCACCCTTAACCCTTACCTTAATTTCTTCTAGTCTCATCGGATTCAGTTATAATTGCATAAAAGAACTCCCCTGAATTCGTTCTCAAAAATCAAATGGTGGAATAGATTCTAACACGCAGCGTTAATGGTATTCCAAAAAATCGCTTCAAGCGTGGCAGGAAAATAATAAGAACGTGCCGAATAGCGGGTGGCCTGGAAATCACGCAGCGTGTGATGAGCCACGGGTTCTGTTTGAAAAACATATACAATGGGGATAGCAGGCGAGCACGCATTATAATCATCATAAGAGGCATTAGCGAGAAACAATTATTACCCTGCCTGCGTAATCGTGTCAGACATCCTAAACGGGTTCTTTAATTACACCGTTTAATGCCCGTTCAAGACCGCTTTAACTACTCCCGTTTTGCATCTCGTTCCAATTAGAAGATTGCACAGTTAATCAGATACAACGTTGGTTTATCAGAATTCAGAACATATTCACTTCCTGTATCATTCAAACGCGATTCGGAATAGGTCGCCGACATATCTTGCTTTTTCATGTAGTCAAACAATTAAACGTTGTTGTAGACAGAAGTCGTAAAATATGCTTGCTGTGCATAAAGCACTAACAGAACGCATAACATGTTATTTAAAAAGAAGAGATTTTTATTAATTACAACAATAACAAGAAATAAATAAATCGAACGAATTAGGTACTAATAATTAATATTATAAAACCTATAATACTGCATACGAATTAATTTCGTATTTTCTTTTATGCTTCTTCCTAACCTAAACGCACTCCATACATGGAGAATATAATTCGACTAGATACAAATGATGTACTCTACACATATTGCGAGACTTTAGCCAAAGTAGAATTGTTAGCAATATGTACTCACATATTTCCCTCGTGTAGCCGGGAGGTAGTATCCCACTAAATTTCGCGGAGACTGTTCGAAGATAAATTACAACACAAGCGACTAGCGAACCGCGGTAAAAGAAGACGCGCACACCGGACGGGAGTCGTCCGTTAAATCAGTGTCGTGCAGACTCGTGACCGGCCGATAATTTACGATCGCGCGCATTAATTTGTACAATGCCCGGTGGAACCGGAATTGGCTGTTTAACTTTATACGCGTAGGACACAGGCATTCTCCCAGGCAAGGATACGAAAGCTCGAAGAAGAGAAATTTTCTTTGTCCGACGCGTTTCGTAACTCGTTACTCAATGGAAGATCCAACCGGTTTACGTAATAGAAAACGCTTTTCCTCTTTGCTGATTCTTATTAAAAAAAAAAACAGAATTTTGCGCGCAATATAAAATAACGAGCTGCGATCTGTTCATAAATGTAGATTTCCATTTAGAAACTAGGAAGCGGTTTTAATGATTCATTAACCGTTTTTTAATAACTGTATGCAATTCTTTTCACGATATAGAAAACTATTTTTGAATTCATTTTTCATGATCAGAAGTTATATGCTCTGTAAATTCTAACAAATAAAGAATTACATCAGATATGTAGAAATGTATTGCTTACGGTCGTATGAGCTACGAGATCTTTGCCGAAAGTTGCAAAAATGTACCTAAAAATTGTATTCAAAATTCGTGATGATTTTTATGTAAATGTCTTCTTTGAGTTCCAAAAAGTTTTTAAACATAATTTCTTCAATTTCAATACATGACTTTTTCACGTTCTGATAAGATCATATCTGACTTACAACTGTTCACATTATCTACAATCCTTACAATGCTCTCAAGATGCACTCTAAGAGACTTCCTGGCTTGGGTCCAGATAAAACAGTCAAATACGTAAATAAATAAAAGTTGTACAATTCATTTTCTGGTTTACTCTACTGCTTCGTAATTCTATGTAAGTGCTCATAGAACCTTAACCCGTCTCGAGAGTTACACCTTATGTGTTTCAAACGTTGCAATTTCAAAATTCGTTCACCGTGAAGAGATTTTAGACGAAGAGTCGCGGAATAATATGTTATTACTAAATCTGCGCGCATTATCGTATGTCACCGCGTTATTCTTAGCCGAGAGAGCAATATCCCTGAAACGGGTTAAAAAGTGGGCCGGAATGGGTCGATGGCGAAACGAACACAACACCTGGACATTCTTCCAACGTCGTGTTCCGTATCCTGGAACTAGTTTGAAGCCGTGCCGGTGCTGGGAGGAGGAGTTTGCGCACCGCTGAGCCCGTTCGACCGATATCAAACGTCGATAGACTGGTAATACGGCGTTTGTATCGGCAACGGGGCACGAGGAGCGAAAGAGGAAACAAGAGAGGAAACGAGAAGAGCGGTTTACCTGGATGAAACCCGCTGCCTGGCAACCGAGCGACCCGCTCGGATGCCATTACCTTACAGTACCATTAATTCAACGCGAAACGCGATAGCGTTTCTGCGATAATTAAGAGAATTACATGGAACGATTAAGAAATATAGGCACACGATGCTGGAATTTACGAATTAGACGGTACTTGACCAACCGTGTAAATCGATTAAATTTCTTTTCTCTTTTCTTATTATATAAACTGGATATCTACGATCTATGCGTTATACAAAGATAATAGACACAGGCTGTGATTTTATACTGATGTGAATGTCGATACACCTAGTAGCGTATCACCATGATATTACTTTGTTAAATCTGTATGATTCATGTGGAAAATTGCCTTTTTATTCTTTCGTACCCTACGGCGGTGTCTGATAACTGTAACCAGATTGTTGATTCCTGTTATAATACATCGTCATTTACTGATGGCCTGTTTTATCTCTTAGCTGCAAGAATGAAATTCTACATTTGAGATTCTAATTCATTAAAGTTGTGTGATAATTAAAAGAGAGAGAATATGTTTGAAGTACAGACCGAAATCAAAGAAACATCCTTTTCATAAATCAATAGCTGGCCTTCGCTGAAAATAACGGTGTTTCCAAAGCTGTTAAAGTAGTAGGGAGCGAGCACTCGAGGCTAGAGTGAAAAACAGTTTGAAAAGCTGGGCTGAAAGCTTCTCTAATGAAGTCGCCTCCGAGCGAAAGTCAGAAAAAGCCGATTTTCATAGATTTTCCAACGTAGGAACACCGTTCTTTTCCTCAGCGTGAATTCTGTCCCGTCGTTAATTATTACACGCTGAAAATGAAATGCTTTCTCACCGAAGATGGAGCGATATAACTTACGAACGATCAAACAGTATCATCTACTTTCTATTATTATCTCCAATGAAATAAAACGAAACGGTAAAACGTTTGATTAATATCATAAGAATTACAAACAGAGGTTCCATTTCGTTGCTCTACGAGCTACAGTTTTTTCTTTTTTTCAACGTTCTGACGCTGCGTCAAATCGATAAGAGCAAATTGAGTTAAGAGGAACGAGTCATTGTCCGGCGACGAGTTATTTTACTGCGGGTAAATATCATCCCACGTAACGGGGAGCGTGTTAAATGCTGATTGCGGGCCAGTCAAACCGGACCCCGGTATCACGGCGAACCACGTGCGTGCGCACACCGTGAATACTTAATAATCCCGTGCGAACGAGTCTCTTTCGTAATCGCTCGAGCCGTATTCTCGAACTGGCCGCCTGAATTCAACTTCATAAACCGACGGTGCTTTCATGCTCACAATTTTTTAAAAACAGAAGGACAAATAAAGAAAAGTTAAGACCGTATCACTTTATCTCGTTTGTCTCTGTCCAAAATTAAACTCCATCGATTCTTAATCAATTTCTTCTTCTTCCCTTTGAGTAACACAAACTTTCGTAATCACTCAGGTTGTATTCTCGAACTCCGTCTACCTAAAAAAAAAAATATTACCTTGTTTGTCTCGATTCAAAACTGATCTTTCTATTCTTAATCACTTTACTCCTTGACCCTTTAAGCGTCACAAACTTTCTGAAGGATGAAGAAACCTGTTGCATTCGAGTGTCGTAAAATCGTATGTACTCTTTACTGAGTAAACTTAATACTGACTTTGATGCCAGACATTAAGGACAGTTGCCTTGATAGTTATGACAGCAAGTTTTTGAGGTGAACACAGCAGCTGGAAGGTAGAGACGCCCACGGTAGAGCATTAGAATGCAGCTATATAAGCTCGTGGGCCGGATGATGGAAAAATAACTTTCCGGGGTATAAATAAAGCGGTTTCTCACGACAATGGAAAGCGAGGGGGGCGCGTGGGCGAGATTTCGCGTTCTTCGATGCACAGTATCGGCCCACGTCGAATCGCGTAACTCTGAGCTCTTTCTTCGATATAAACTATTCACTCCGCCGTTTTACGTTAAAATTAAATGAGGTCGGCTACAAAATTCTTTCGTTAAATTACGCTACGATAACGGTGCAACGCTTCTGTTTCTAAATGTTCTACTAGAAAGGCTTGACTGTTCTGCTGCTACCGGTCTCTTTGCATTCAAATCAACGTTCTTTAATAGGAAACGCGTTCTGGCTGTGTACGAGGAATTTTATGCTATGGATGGATAGGATCCTTTGTTCTATTCTGATCTTTGATGTTACGTTAGTGCGTTAGACAATTGGGAAACCATCGCGAAATACTACTACTAACTACGAAACGAATCATTAATGCTGTGCAAACCCTTACATAAAAACGATATATGTAAATTGTAATAGTTATAATGTATTACGTTAATAGAACACTATCTTAAATTCTACAAATATTACGAGCCGTTGCAACGCGGTGCAGAAGTAGACATTTATCGACGACGAAGTGAATGTATATGATTTTTCACTTTGTCAAACCTTTCGAAGGAAATCTTAACGATAATGTTACCTTATGTAATTAAGCGAAACAAATGACTCCGGCTCGTCTAACGCACC
Organism: Ceratina australensis; assembly: GCA_004307685.1. NCBI lineage: Eukaryota > Metazoa > Arthropoda > Insecta > Hymenoptera > Apidae > Ceratina > Ceratina australensis. The sequence goes on from SHCU01000335.1 coordinate 18,968, forward strand.
GAGGAGAAATGACACGCACGCGAATCGTTAATCAAATTCAACTGTCAACGACCGACGGACGATTAACGGCGAGTTACGATCTAACGGGTGTTTACTGATCGCTGGCGTAAATCACTTTTTTCGTTTACGATATACGACAGGTGGGGACGAGCCGATTAAAAGTCGCCGATGGAAAAAAAAAGAAAACGTTGACTCGCGTTCACGATAACGGGATATAAGCGTTAAACCCGAGGCAGGTTTCCTGATAAAACTGCAATTTAACGGCGTCTGAGAAACCGCGTTAACGCCATTCAGCTATGCTCACACTGGTTGGTTACCGAGCGTTACGGCTTTAGCGGTTTTGCTTTCGAGGAAACCGACTCCTTGACAAACAGATTTTTTCACCGCTGTCCCAGAAACCTGAGTTGAAATTGAATTCCAAAAATACATTTATGAACTTCCCCCTTTCTAGTCTTACTCCTATCTAGGACAATTTTAATTTCATCTCATTTTAAAACTTTCATATATCCTGAATCGAAAAATCTGATCAAGTGTTCAACAAAAAACATTTGAAGAGACCTCACTTGCTCGATTTCAAACATATTTTTCCTGAGCCTCCTTTCTTACTCCCCCTTTCAATTTCTAACCAGAACAATTTTACATTTTTAACATTCCTTTTTTATATACATATAATATATATATAATTTATATAATATAAATTAATAAATTAATATAATAATATAAAATAATAAATAATATAATAATATAAATTAATATATAATAAATTTATATATATAATACATTTTAACATTCCTTTAACAAGTTTAAACCATTTCAGAATTGTAATCCAAGAAGGCTAATGAATCAGCTGTAAAAAGACTTCACGCTATAAAACAATGATTTAATCAATTATGTTTTTTTCCAGGTGGATAATCGAATAGGTGCTTAGAGTAAAAAACTGAACGATGGCGAGGCAGCAAACGGCGGATCGCAACATCCCGCATCTGCGGGACATATTCGGTTTCGGTAACAAGTGGGAGAACACGCGACTACCGGTCGAGGAGAAGGCGCCGGGACACGATAGCGCCGTATCCGTCGGGTCTACCTCCGGCGAGGAGGAGAGCCCGAAGAACAGCAAGAAGAAGAAGTCGCGTCGCCGCGACAACAGCAAGACGTTGACGGAGAGCGACGTGAAGCATTTGGAGAGACACCTGTCTATGAAGAAGACTATACGCAAGAAGATAATGCGCGACCTGCAACAGGCGTTCGTCGAGGACCCGAACGAGTTCCGGGTGGACGACATCCCGCCGGAACAGCTCAAGGCCGAGATCAATATTCAGAGCCTGAGCTTCGGCACGCCGTCCCAGAAGCAGGGACGCACGCGTGGCAACGCGGAGAACACGTTCCTCGACATGCTACGCGCCGGAGGTACCTATTCCATAAATCAAATTTTATTAAACGTACAAACGAACTTGTGTCTTAAAGAATTTCATTTTTATTTTTACTATCGGTAAATTGATAACGATAATAAATCGATTGGGCAAAATAACAAATGAAATTGAAATCTTACCAGGTCTTGAGAAAAACGCCGGTGACGGGGACAGGGACTCGGGTCACGGTGGATCACCGACGAGGGAGACATCGAACGCACAGGACACGGATGAAGAGTCCAGTTATCCGTACGACGCGCCGCCGGTTGCAACTCCGTCGAAGAAGAGCGGCAACTTCTGGAGACGTTTCACGATGAAGAGCCGTAACAAGCGGTAAATCGAGAAACGCCTCGCCCGATGCTTAATTTCCCGTTTCCCGTATTATCGTACCAACTTAGTTATTCGAGCAGAGCTTGCAACTGTGATATATATTACTTATCCGAGAGAAAGAGAGCGCGCGCGCGAGAGAGAGAGAGCGAAAGAGTAAGCGAGTTTTCGTTGTGTAGAACCCGAGGAAATTTTCACGGACGCAGGACCAATCTGAAACAAACCATTGTTCCTTGTTTTAGGGAAATGAAATCAAAAGTCATAAACGCACATATCATATTTTTTGGCCGAACATTTTTGGGCATATTTGTAAATAACGTTGGAAAATTTCTTTGGGCTCTTGCAGACCCGATAGCGTTACACGTGGAACCTTTAGGCGTGTACTTAAATTAAGCGGACAACTAATCAGTTAATTAAGAATGCAGAGGATATTTAGCGTAAGGATAGCTAGTTTTCAATTACATATTTTCTTTTTTCTTTTTTCTTTGTCATTATTTTAATATAAGGAGAAGGAAAATCAGATAAGTGTGCACAGCTCTTGTTAGTGTTAGCTAGTCAACGCAGGTTTTACAAGAGAATCAAGATTCTCGATATTTGACACGAAATTTGATACTATCATCCTTCGTTTTCAAGCTTGACGTGAAAATATGTAAAAAAAAACTTTTCGGACTCGTATTTTAATAAAAATTAATTATAGAGAAAATTGTTTTTCGGTAAGAAAAAAAAAGAAAAAAAACGGGAACATCTTTTTATACCGCGTAGCTATCGATTCCCCGTGAATAATCCGAGGANTTTTTCGGTAATAAAAGAAAAGAAAAAAACGGGAACATCTTTTTATACCGCGTAGCTATCGATTCCCCGTGAATAATCCGAGGAACACAAAAAAACGCCGAGAGGATTGTAAAACACATGTATAACATTTACTACGAGTTTTGATATTTATTGTAATATCGTTGGTGTGAAATTCCATTGTTCCTATACCGTTCTTGGACACTACCTTTCAACAGCATCTCTATGCTTCCGGGTGCGCCCAAGATTACTGCATTAATAAGTAGACATTTTACCGGCAATCGTTAACTGTAAAATGTATATTAATTATATCATACCCGAGGAACACGATGTTAGAATGTAGCATTTAAATAATAAAAGTTCTCTACGAACGTTCTCCGCGCCTCGTCTTTGCCCAATTCATTCCAAAAAACTAGGAATCATTTTTATTTGAACAACAATATAAAAATTAATACAAAATTTTCAGTACAAAAATAAGTATTTGATTGCACGTTAACAGTCTAATACACTCAGCTTTATTGATTGACGAATTTCGGCGGTCTCTTCTCAATAAACGCGGTCATCCCTTCCTTCCTGTCGGCCTGTGTTTTCAATCATTTTACACGTTAAGAAACTTGTACTTCATTGAAAAGTCAGATTATTTTAAAACTTTGAATAATTTACCGTGGCAAATGTGCCGTGGAACATCCTCTTCTCAAAATGGAGTCCTTCTCTCAACGTCATCTCATAAGCTAATAAAACAATTGAGATAAAATAATAAATTTAATAGTTACAATTAATTTCATACGATCCTTGATAAATTACCAGCATTAACAGCCTCCTTAGCCATGCCAACGACCAGCTGTGAATGGGATGCAATCTTTTCGCCCAGCTTGACCGCCTCAGCGATAAGTTTGTCCGCAGGCACAACTTTGCTCACTAAACCTGTAGAAAAGATTCCAAAACGTTCCCTTTCCAAGTTTAACTACTTCCCCCTTTCGTTTGACAACGCTCACCGCTTTTCTCCGCTTCTTCAGCGGTGATTTGATTTCCACTAAGCACCATCTCCATCGCTTTGCTCTTGCCGATCGCCCTGGTCAATCTTTGGCTGCCACCAGCTCCCGGAATCGTGCCGATCGCAATTTCCGGCTGTCCGAATTTCGCTTTGTCTCCGGCGTAAATGATGTCGCACATCATCGCCAACTCGCAGCCACCACCTAACTAAATAATACGAATTGTAGGATTCTGATAAATTAGCAAGGGATTGTTTGCATAAGAGAATTCCTTTTACCGCGTAACCGTTCACCGCAGCTATCACAGGCTTTGTAACTCGACTAACACTGTCCCAGTGCCCGAGGAAATTCCCTTTCATGGTCTGGGCATAAGTATTGTTCTGCATTTCCTTAATGTCAGCTCCTAAATATAAACGGTATGAACTTTAAGATTAGATTGGTAATCACAGTTTTAGCAGATTTGCACATTTTTACATTCCAATTTCAAGTATATATGACATTATACAATTGACGATCACGTTTAAGATTCGCAACTCTACAAAGTAGGGCATTTATACATATTTTCTGAATAAGTTTTTAATAGCATACCGGCGGCGAACGCTTTCTCGCTGCCGGTGAGGACGATAACGCCGATGTTATCGTTCCCGTCGAGTTTTGTAACAGCATCGCTCAACTCCAACATCAATTTATCGCACAAAGCGTTCAACGCTTTCGGTCTGTTCAGTGTGATCAGAGCAATGTTATTTTTCTCGCCGGTGGTCTCGATCTTGATGAACTCATAGTTGGGAACTTGACCTGCGAGCAATCCCAAATAATTTGTATCTAAATCTTAGATTCGTCGTCGACCTTTACCCGTGTCGATCATTACGTAACGATTAAAAAACAGAGTCAATAACCGGTGTCGTATGAGTATATAAAAAAAATAATATAACTTCGTTACAAAGAAGAGTACGTGGCTAAGAAATGAAACATCATTTTTATGTTAAATTGAAGTGATAAAAATTCGTAAAAATTTGGCTGATCATCACGTTATCAGCACAAGTATGATTATCTCAAGTAATTAAAATTGCAATAATGACGGCATCAATATGGATCGTCAAACCATCTAACGTTATCCAATTGTATTTCTCCTATTAATACTCACAGCAATAATATTTCACGTTCGATGCAAAGTACTGCGATTTCCGAGCAAGTTGCAAACTTCTGCCGAACAAACTTTGACCGACGCGTGTAGTTGCCATGATTATCGCGAAAAAAGTAAGCGACACACCGTTTTACAGCAGACGGACGGGCGACTCACGGCTAAATGATAAGTCAGGCCCGGTTGGTTACCACTAGCGTGTGGGAAACGCTACGTAAGGACTGGACAAACAAGAACCTCTCCGCGAACTAACTGGATGCAGTGATGTACCCAATAATCAATAAACCCTGGCCCTAGCATCAGTTTTAAAGCATTTGTCCACCTAATTACGAAATAATTACATAAATAACAGAAACAGGTAGCTAATGAAAATCATTTTTCTACTGTTCGACTTGAAATATATATTAGAATTAAATCATGCGATGCACCTCGTAACTTGATAGCTGGGAATCTGTAGTCTGTGAACAGCTTTCAATTGAGCATAATTTACATTAATTCACGATTGTGATTTCGCAATCGTCAATAAGAAGAACCACGTGGCGTAATCGAAGAGGAATACAGCAAACCGAAATGTCCACGCCATCGAACGGCTGGCGTGACAATGAGCCTGTCGCAAGCCGGTTGATAGTAACGGGTCCAATATGTTTAAAAAACTCGGTTGATTAGAAATAGCAAATTTTACGAAATTCAATGAATTACATAAACAACACTGGGTCAATGCGATGATAAAATTTTTCATTTTCTAAATTGGCGAAACTAATTAGAATTTTAATAATCACCTGATCTCGCGGCTGCAATGATAAACGTAGGAAATGGAAATAAAAGAGCGCAAGGCAGGTGTTAAGGTGAAGAGGTATTCAATGAATTCCGGTAGAAAAGTGGGAGCGACGAACTGGTAGTGTTCCCTAAAGAATGAACTTGAATTCCCTGCCAGTTCACGGACGTTCGTTCAACAAAACGTCTTGCGTCATGCGTGCACCGCTACTCTTCGTCGCGCTCATGTTAAAACAACAGTTAGCGGGTATCAAATATCAAACATATCCCTCTTGTTTCTTCGACTATTATTTAAAATAAAATCGGCAGTTATTTATACAGTAAATGCGTTATCTATTCATTGCGAGTATCTCCCCTTCCCGTTAAAAAACGCTGTTTATCGATACTTTAAACCACTGGAAGGTTGACCTTTAACTAATCGCGAGTTACGATTAAACTGGCTGACACCAGATGCTATATGAAAAACATGTATTATCGGTTTAGAAGAAATTTGGGAGCAAGACCTCTCCACGGACATGCAGATTGGGGCATCCACGGAAGGATATGAGAGAGTCGCGTTGAATTGCGACGAGAATCGAATGACCGTTCAGTTTGAAACGTCGAAGGATTTCTCAGGGGTGATTTACACCCAGGGTAGCTTCCATTCTAGACAATTACCCTGTTTCATCGATCCTGACCGCGGTGGCAATTTTACTCTGACTATTCCTTTCGATAAATGTGGAACGAAAAAGGTATATACAATCGGTAAATTTCATTTTTCAGGTTTTAATAAAAATTTCTCACGCGTTTTAGGAGGGTGACATACATAAAAATATTTTAGTTCTCCAACATGATGATGAGCTAATCATACCGGGTGACGCAGCATTCATTCTTGAATGTGAATCGAACCGCTTCGAGAGGTATTACGATAATTTATAATATCGTTCGCATGTCTTTTTTTACGATATCTCTGATTGCTGATTAATTAATGTTAATATTGTTTCAAGGAAAATCAAATCGAGTATATCTCTAATAGACGCTGACCCTGGCAGGGATAAATCGAAAAGGTTCGGATATGCGGTGAGCCACACGAAGGAGGTCGTGTTTGCACCTAAGAGGGTGAACGATGAACTGTAAATTATTAATTAAATGAATAAATATGGAAATGGATTTTCAAAAATGGATTTTCTTTAATCGTGCCAAACCTTGCTTAACTATGAAAATTTTTGTTGAATCACTGCGCGTTAATTAAAGAAACAGAATTTGTTGTAAAAAAGGATCTTACAAAATTGCTGAATTTGGATTATTAAGGAATGCATTATTTTACTTTTGAGATCGATTTAAGTTTTTGAGCATGTTGAAACCCGAGGTCAATTTTATCACTATAAAATATTCCACTATCATATAGTTTTCGTAAACGATTCCGCTCGCTGCAGTTACTGCTCGATTTCGTCTCGTCTCGTTCGATGCGATAGCCCGATAATCTCAAGCTATAAAACGCATTTCTAAACCACTGTATACGTAATACCCCCTCGAATATAATTACATAATATTTACGCACAGACGCTTACGCACTTACTGGAACTCTACTGTTCTAAAGGCTCTATTAATCCCCATATTAAATATTGCCTAATGAAATTGTAAGAAAATGAAATC
>SHCU01000335.1:27445-54027 GCA_004307685.1 Ceratina australensis
TCTGACAAACCACAGAGAGAGAGAGAGAGAGAGAGGGAGAAATATTTCTCTCGTATATCGCGTAATTCACGTACTCCATCTCTCCCCACCCTAAGGGTTTTAAGCGTATAAATGCAAGAGGACATATTAGCCCGACAAAGTATTGCCGACCGACGAAGTCACTGCCACTTACCTCGGGCATAAAGGGTTCAATTTTTGTTTGAAGAAAAAAGGGATAGAATTTCAGGATGGCAACGGCAAAGTTCAAGGAAGCTTCTCCGTACTCGAAACCGCGAGCCTCTCCGCCCGCGCAGGACTACCTCCACGCAGAGTGAGTACAGATCCTGGGCCACTTCTGCTATTAAAAAGATTTTTCGTACTAAGGACAGAAGAACGTCTTTCATGAAATGCATCTATCATCTTCCCTCCCGTTTGCTCATTGTTATAATTCATAGATATCTTGCGGACCTGACGCTGAAAAAAGATGTGCATCATCCGAAGGTGAGATTAGCGTTGTTCGGAGTCGGTCGCGCCGGTACCATTCATTTGTCTAACATACTCAAGAATCCGCGTGTCAAACTGCTTTACATCATCGACGACGTAGAGTCGAATTGGCAGAAGATCCAAGAGTACTGGCAACTCGAGAACGTTAAATTTCTCAATAGTAAACAGGCCGACAGAGTGTACAACGACACTAAGTAAGTGATCGTGCGATGCTTCTTCGTATGCTTCTTTGAATTAATACTGATCGTTTAACAGCGTGGACGCGGTGATAGTCGCCTCGCCTACATACACGCATCAGACGATCGTGAGCAGAGCACTCGAAGCAAGGAAGGCTGTCTTCTGTGAGAAACCGATTGCCCAAGATATCGCGAAGACAGTTGACTGCTACGAGACGGCCAGGAAGATCGGTAAACCCTTGTTCTGCGCGTTCAATCGACGTTTCGATCCCTCTTACGGGGCAGTCAAGGAGAGAGTCAGAAACGGAGAGGTAGGCCATGTGCATCTCATCAAAACCGTTGCTAGAGACTCACCGCTTCCAACGATGGAATACATAAAAGTGTCCGGCGGTATATTTCACGACTGCATGGTTCACGATATAGATTTAATGACGTGGGTTCTCGGTGAATATCCCATGAAGGTAAGAATTCTCGGTCTTACTGCTTCTTCTGTTTTCCAAATTCATTCTATCCGGAAATTGTTCTGATCGTAGGTATCCGTCCAAGCACACGCGCACATACCGGAAATTAAAGCGATCAACGATTACGATACAGTCGTCGTAACTCTCCACTTCCCCTCCGGTACTTTGGGAGTGATTGATGTCTCCAGGAACAGCATATTCGGTTACGATCAACGGCTGGAAGTGTTTGGTCCGCGAGGGATGATCTGCGCGGATAACGAACGACCAATTCACTCCGTCACGTCGCAAATAGGATTGCAGGGTATGACCAGCGCGCCGATCTGGTATTCGTTCCCCAGCAGATACATGAACGGTTATCGCCGCGAGCTAGATCACTTCGTGGACGTCGTCGTGGGCAAATGCCAGCCCTCGGTGCAGCCGAAGGAGACACTGGCTGTTTCCAAGATCGCTGCCGCCTGCGAAGAGTCCGCGAAAACCGGAAAGATGGTTGAAATCAAATGGGCGCCGAACGAACTACCAGAAATCATCTGATTTCTGAAAGACTGAAAAGATTTTCCTCTTCCGAAAGGCGACAAATTAAAGTATGAGTTCATATCTATTCGATTACATGTCTCTGTCAACGCACACGAGAGTGAAGAAACTCGGATGAACCATGATTTGTTATATGTCTTTTTATGGGTATAATAATATAAAGAAAATACAGAAAAATACCATGTACCCTAAATAGATAGACAGTCGACACAAAATTCGCCGACCTCCTATGCGAAAAAAGAGAATGAAACAATAAAAGTTGCGACAAGTTTATTCGTATCTTTTTTTCCTTCTCCCTTTTAAATTCCACTATTTTTCTTCGTAAAGTTATCAAATTATAGAGGAGGAACTTATGTTCTTAGTTTCTTATTCATCGAACATCAATCTTCTTCTTTAAAAATGCATTCCATTCCATTCCGATCTAATCTGTAAAACTTAAAGTAAACCATGAAATGTTCCTAACTAAGAACTGTACCTTAATAGTGTCCCTTAAAGTTATTTATTGCGTGTCGGCAGACGTTTGCGTAGCAAAAATGGATAAAAGATAGAAGTTTTACTAGATAAACGTTCGTCTCTGTGAGACATTGAGCCTATGTTGTCGTCCGGCGAATTAAAACGCGCTGGATCTACCCGCGTTGGTCGTGTGGTTTCCAAATGCATTGGGGGACACAGCAATTCCGCTGTTTCGTCCCCGTAACACATAGACCCGAACAGAATTGGAAAGCTTGAAATTTGGTCGATCGTTTAACCGAGCGAATTCACGGAAACCATCACAATTTGTATCGTAGTCCTCCGTCTTATGGTTTCAACTTGGTGAATAACGAGTCTGTGGCCTGAGCCTTATCCCCGTTGAATCTGCGCAGTTCCGCGATAACTTGCACCCTGTTGAAACCCAGAGACACGATCTCTACCACGGTCTCCTCGGTAAACGGATCCTGGGGAAACACAGTGTTTTCTATTGCGCCCAGCCTGCTGCTCGATGTCCCACCAAGACTACTGCTTACTCCTTCTGAAAAATACGTACAATAAAAGAGTCTAACGAGTGATCATTGTGAAAGCTCGACTACTCATACGTACAAAAATTTCATTGTTCTATTATTATTATTATTATTACGTACAGCGTAAACCTACAGGTAGACAATATTTCAAGACCGTATTCTACAGGCCAAAATAAGATAAAAACGAAGAATGGCAAAATTCTGTTCAGGGCTTCATTAATTCGTTGTTGGCAATTAAAAATTGGGCGTTCATGCGCCTGAAAGGCAATCCACCCTGCATCGACAAATGGTCGAAGATTTTCACGAATTTTTCAAATTGCTGTTTCTCGAGATCTAATGTATAGGAAAATCTGAAACCCTGGGTAAATGTTCTACTATATGAGGAGAATATCTGAGCATACTTTCAACCCGATCGGCCAACTTTCAATTTTTGCGAAATTTTGAAGGGGTACCCCTGTAAATTTTCGCAATTCTTTCAAGTTGCTGTATCTCGAGATCTAATGTATAGAAAAATCTGAAACCCTGGCTAAATGTTCTACTATATGAGGAGAATATCTGAGCATACTTTCAACCCGATCGGTGAACTTTCAATTTTTGCGAAATTTTGAAGGGGTACCCCTGTAAATTTTGATGATTTTTACCAATTACTTCTTCTCTTCAAAATCAGCTAATTTCTAATTATCAATCACTAATTAATGAAGGCCCAATCGCAATTTGGTCAATCTTCATTTTTGTTTTATTTTGGGCTATAAAATATGATCCTAAAATATTGCCTACTTGTAGGTTTGCATCCTGTATATTGACCTTTCTTTATTGAAAAAAATAAAGAGGCAATAAATTTTCGTCCAGGCAAACCTAGGATTCTGGTGTGGATGGTTCAGATTTCCTGGATACACATAAGTCATAAGGAGTAAAAGGTACAGTTGTAATTCATATGGATTCTTGAGATTAAGAAGGGATGGCCTGGACAGATACATACTTACCGGGTTGACGACGCTCTCTCTTCGCGTCTGTAGAACTACCCTCCAGTTCCTTATCCTTATCCTCCTCCACGTCGTACATATTAGCGTCACTATACCCGCTAAGCCTCATCCATTCGGGCAACTCTCCTATAATTAAATGATCAAATGTTTTTGTGAAATAAAGAACCATGATTTCATTGTAGGAATTCCCACCTTCAGCTAAAAATGGTGTCTCGGCGCCGGTGGTGCCGATAGTGAGTACACCCTTCTTGAGATCTATGCAGCACTGATGCCTCTTCAGCATATCCAGGCCAAGCAACATGTCCATACTCTGCTCCGCGAGGACGGAGAACGAGGTAGTCAAATGATCGTTACCGATCTGGATCTGCACCATATGGACTCGACCGATGATACGCTGAGTACCGACACCGTGAGCTATCCCGGCCCACCTAGTATCCACCAACCGCATTATGTGGCATCTTTCGGCGCACGCCTCGGACATTATAGTCGACTGTGCACCTGATACAGAAAAACATGAAAACCGGTGAATACCCCGACGTCTAAATTTAAATCCCCTCTCTACTTTATATCCCGCCGCAAAGAATGACTTCGGAGCTGCACGAATTTAAAAATAGACCAATCCACGAGTCGCGAACAAAGACGATTAAAAATAATCTTGTCTCCAGTCCAATAGATTTGTTTGCCTCGGTTTATATGTACCTACCTGTGTCGATAAATGCTTTCACTGGGAATCCGTTGACTTTACAATTAATGTACAGCATAACGACAGAGCCAAACGTCTCCGGGTTGTACTCCATAGCGGCTTGCATGTTCGCCTCGATGTTCTTCTGCCTGATGTCCTCGGCGATAAACTCCTGGGCCTCGGTATCGAACGGATCCGCGTTCATCATACGAAGCCTCTGCGCCTCGCGTTCCTCTCGCAATTTAATCTGTTCTCTGAGTACTTTGGAGAATCTTTCTACAAGTGATAAACAATCGCTGTAAAGACGAATTGTTTTTTCCTAACTGATACCGGTCATCTATTCCCTTACCGAGATTTCCTGAAAGTAAGGCACTGGCCAGCTTAGGGTTGTTCTGACTGAGCAGCGCGAGCTGATCCGGGTTAGCTAAGAACATGTCGCGTATCATTTCTGGATCATCCTCCTTTCGAGGGTTTTGCATGCGAGCTATATTGCTGCTGCTGGTAGCTGCAAGTGGTGTCTGTCGACTCTTCGACGAGCCTGGCACTCTGATGGAACTGAAGTCCAACATGGGAAGAGCTAGAGCGATATATTCTTGAAATTTAGTATATTCGCTTCTTCGCTATGCGCTTGCAACCCGGCAGTGCGTAAGAAACAAAGCTACCGATCTTCGCACTACCGAGCTCACCGGGCTAAGCGTACAAAGACAAACGCAACGAAAGCAAAAAATTAACGGAGCTTCAGGTGCCTAAGGGGAAAATACGATACGAGACAAAAAGAATCACGCGCATATAAAAATTCGACACAAGCTGCGCTCAAGCTGTATCGGCTGAGTAAGACTAAACTAAAATGAGCAGGGTCAGCATGCTCGATCCTTGGGTCAAATGGGGATCGTGATCGGCAACGTACAGAGTGATAAATAAAACGTAAAGTCGAAGCCGCAAAGCTAACCTCACGACCACCCGCCTCGATCTCGCCACTTTAAATAATGTTGCTGTATTGAAGCTGACCTCCGTTTAACGGGTGCAGGTTCTGGTGCATGTGTTGCAAAATCACCACGTCACCCTCCCGGATACCGTGATCCTTCAGCGAGCGCTTGTTGTTCATCAACGGCAGCCCGTTGAACGCGATCACCATCTCGTGAACCGGCACGCCGCTCTCCACCTCGCATAACGCCTTGAAACTTTCCAGCTCCATTTCCTCGATCACGTCCAGGACGAATATGTCGTCGCTGAGCGTGGTCACCGTCACCTTCATCCTGCTGTGGGTAACCCGTCCCGAAGATCACACGATACTGACCAAATATATCGTCGGACTGGAGAAGCCGTATGGAAGAAGAGTATGTGTTCAGATCTATTTCACGGGCGAATTTTCGCCGCTCCCCTCGCGCGGGACGGGCGGCCGTACGAAGAGCGGCTCCGAGACGTAAACAACAACCCAGCTCAGCGAAAATACTGGCTGGCCTCGAACTGCCGTCTGAACTTCGCTATCAGACGTACGCGTCGATACATCGAAGTGGAGCGCGAATTTTCAAAATATTGTAGAAAAACAATGTAATAATCTTCTTGTTTTATTATGAATAATGTTACTTGGGAACAAAGAAGGCAAAAGCTAGACGGGTAAAATCAGCTGACGGTCATAAAATGAAGGTACGCATTTAACTTAGAGAAAAACAGTGCAATAGTCCTTAAGGTTTTCAGAAAGAAGCTTAAAGGATATGAACATCGTCGTAAAATGTAAAATCCAGGAATCCCGGATAAAAATATACATTTTACTATCTACCCAGAGCTTAAAAAGATTAAGGACTTTACGACCGTCACCGCGTAGCTACCTGACCCTTGTATTGTATGCTCCACGCGGGCCGTATATTCTTACCTGCTAACAGTTACCGATAACGTGTCAAACAAAGAACGATCAAGAAAATGATCCTCAAATTCTAGGCGGCAATGAATATTCTTGTAACAATGCACATCCCATAGCAACAGAACTCCCACCATTGACTCGAAACTTAGCTTACTTGTAGGCAGCGAATTTAAGAAAAAGACACTTGAAATCCGACAGTACACGAGAGCGCAAAGATATCGTCATTCCAGGCTCAACGATGAATTGTAAGTGTGAAGTGAAAATTATTGTAAACTTTTGGAGTGTAAACTATTTCTGCTACTCTATAGGCTTAATTTCAGTTTTGTTCGGATTCTGAATTTAACGTATGAACTTTTATATTCCTTAGTCTGCAACTATTATTTAATTTCGATTATATTTTTAGATAACTGATTGATTTGCTTCTTTTACCTTTATCCTTGCTCTTATTTTTTATTTATACAATTATTAGTTCCTCTTTATTCCTAAAATTAAATCCCTATCTTTCACGCAGTCTATTATTACATTTTATTTAACCTATTATTGATAGCTTAAAAATGAATGAGAAAGTATTTATCGTCTGATTATCTTGATCCAATAATGTTCGCAGCAACCATGTAATCGTGATCACTTTTCATTGTTAGTAATTTTCATTTTCTTCCATTGAAACCTGTTCGTGCTTGTATATACTATTTACATTCGTGTACATAGATACACAGGCGTAGATGTATTATTTAGACACTTGACGAAACCTCTTGTTTACCTCTTGTTTATTTCAGCAATTGAAGAGATTATAATGAGTGACGATGACCGAGACATCGACATTGAGAGCGACGTAAGTTTTACTATTTAATATCTACAGATCAGTACCGTTAAAAGTATCGTCCATTTACAGGAAGGCGACGATTCCGATTCCAGACAGAGACACTCGAACAATACGCAATATTATTCCCAAGTAAGTTCATCGCTCGCATAAATTATAGTCATTTCCTTCAAAATCATATTTGTTTGTTTCGTAAAATTTGGTTCAATCGAAGTTAAAAGTCTTTTTTTTCGTTTTGAAGTTTGATCTAGACGTCAAGGTTAGGTAAATATTTTCCCTTTGACATATTCAGTCTGCTACTCAAAAATCGATTTTTCATTTATTAATTTACAACGGGCCAGTCCTTTTGACGTGATATTGTTTATATCGTTTACGGATTACAAACATTTGTCTGTTTTAATTATTAATTTCCTTTTATGTTCTGTAGATAGAGAAAATACAACTATTTAAAGAAAATTAAAAATCTTTACAGGCAGAAAAACGTGCCCACCACAATGCGCTGGAACGTAAGCGCAGGGATCACATCAAAGACAGTTTCTCAAGTCTCAGAGACTCAGTACCTGCGCTGCAGGGGGAAAAAGTTGCGAGCAGAGCACAGATACTCAAGAAAGCAGCTGAGTATATCCAGTTCATGCGTCGCAAAAATTCTTCCCATCAACAGGACATTGACGACCTGAAACGGCAAAACAACCTTCTGGAATCTCAAAGTAAGTTACAGACATAGTTCTCACTAGTAAACTGTGGATGTTTATGCATTCACAAAAATTTATAATTATTTTAATAGCTGATCATTTGTTTGCAGTTCGAGCGCTTGAGAAAGCAAAAATAACAGGGAACTTCGCCGCAGAGACCTGTGAAGTAACAAAAGCCGAGGGCGTGCCAATGTCTGGATACAATGACACGGAGTCTGAATCCTCGGATAGTGAGACAAGCAGGACGGTTCGTCAGTCGAAGAAGCTGAAAGTCGCAGGACTACATCATTGACCACAGGTTCCCTGATTCCCTGCCTTCCCCCAATCGTTTATTTCCTTCCTTGAACTCTATATAAATATTTATTTCCGAAGAAGAAGCTCGTGCTGAGAAAATTGGAACGAGCACCTTCGATGGAATCTTGAATGTCTTAGAGCCAGTGTACAAAATACAAAGTATAGGTAATATCATTGCTTCAGGAAAAAAAATGATACGAAGCAATCTTTTAGATTTATAAAATCGTAGGAAGTTTTAAATTACTTTATTCTACGTGCAGTTGTTCAATTGCAAGCTCGTTTTTTGATATCTCTGCTTCTCTTTTTTTTTATTGTTCTTGACATAATAGCCCACAGTGCGATCAGTGAGTTCTAAATATTTTGAGTTGTTTTATTTCCAATAATCCACTGACAAACATTATTGAATGACTTTAAAAAATTAATGATAAGCATATGCTCAATTGTAAGATCTTTAAAATTATTTTTTGTTTTTTAATGAAAATTTTAATACTATTAGAATATAAATAAAAATGAAACAAAGTTTATATTCTTTAACCGATTTTTACCTAGCAATATTGGTAATAGTAAATGTACGTTATTATTAAATAAATAAAAATCATTTGCAATCTTGTCCAGGGAACAAATTCTATGATCATAAACAAAGTAAACCTACTGAACCAAAATTTATAATATAAAAATAATATCTATTTAATACTTATTTGACAGAAACAACGTCTTATACATCTAGAATCTCTGAATGCTACGTTGACGTTCCATAACGTAACAATGACCATCCTAGAGGTAGACCTAGAAAAAAACAAAGGGTACTCGTGTAAACAAAGACGCTTGATGCACTTTCCAACATTCGTTTACCTCTATAAGAATTTATTGTTCCGTTTCCATTTGAGCTCTGGTATAGCTTCGAGTTCGAATTCAGCCGTCGTGAGTCGGGAAAGAAGGTAAGCGTCCTTCGTCTCTAAGGCTGTTGTTTATCAGTGTGAACACTTCTTCTTTAGGTGCAACTCTTTTCGGATACTTCTCCGCGTATCTAATTCTCGCCTCGGCGGCATCAAAGTTTGCATTCGCATACACGAAGAACATTTGCATCATCTCAGCGTATGAATATAACATGATTTTCAGATTCGTATACGAATAATTCGTGAATTTTCACTAAGCCAACTGTGCTTCGTTTTACTGTCTTCCTTCACCGTGTTTTGTTTATGAACCGATCGAGTGTCACGTTGAAGGGGAGGTAGCAGACAACTGACGTTTAATTACAGTCAAAGAGTGAAAATTTTTTCTCCTTTACAACCTTGTTGAACCGAAGTAAAAAAGTCATAAGTCGTAGATTTTTGTTTGCGATGGGATCACAGGAAAGGGATTGAAATAAATACGTAACACTTTCGTCTTGGATTATCATAAAGACAAATCCTCTAGGGATTTCCCTGCTTTATTTGCCATAAAGACGTGAAATTTGGAAAACTGTTAAAATTAGTACTAGTCCAGGACACACGCACGTAACAACAGTTTTGACACGAAGGCATACACGATCGGAGGAACATATGTTTCACCACATTATTTGCATATGCCAAACGTACGCGTGCATTTGTTTCGTATTTCACTATTTACAACTGCACTCGCCCTTACGGTTTTCTATTTGATGAGAATCTTCAAGGAATACAATTATCAGCGAACAATTCGGAATCTCGAATATGAAATCGTATAAGTTGACGCCCTAATGAAACTCGAGATCGAATATTTTTTCCATTCTCTTATATACGAATATCGAATTCGAATTCGCACAGGAATAAAATAAAATACTCGTTCAGGTTAAGGAATTCACCATTTTGACAAAAGGGAACATCAATTTTTAATGGACGTGCGATAACAGGCTGCGTGATAGTAGAAAGCAGTTACATGAATCGAGATACAATTTCTCTTATTAAACACGCGTTACGTGATATAATTACGCAGGCCGTGGTATAATTAATTTTTCAAATTAACGATCACCGTGCATGTGATACGATTTCAATTTATATAAACGTGTATTTTTAGATCTAGTCGTTAGTCGAAAGGGTTGCATATTTTTTGAACATAACAGAAATCTTTCTGAAAATAGTGAATAAAAAAAAATAGAAGACATAGTTATCTTCCGTCTGTTCTGTTGGCGACGTAAATTTCACGAATCCAGCTCATCCCGAGCATTATCAAAAGCATTATCATTATATCAATAAAAAAAATTATCAAAAGCATTATCATTATATTAAGTAGCATTATCAAAAGATCGTGTCAGCTTAACAGTGTTTTAGTAGATTTCATCAAGAAGCTCGTACGGCACGATATTCGTACTTATAATTAACGAAGTAACACGCATATAAAGAGAAACAATCTGTGCGAAAAGAGATCTCGTTTGAAAATTGGCGCGGTTGAAGGGCACGGTTCGACGGAGCAGCCGGTACGCGGCAGCAGCGGTGGGGATGAAACGGAGCATCGAGTTTCCCGTAAAACCGCGGGCTCGGATTTTCGTCCAACCACGAGAGGAGCTAGCAGCGTCGGGCCACGGCAGTACGAGGCGGCGTGGGGCTAGGGACGATGCATTGGGCTGCGACTAGGAGGCACTTGGGAGGTAGGGAGGGCATGCGAGCGGAGCACAGTTCAGTAGTCGCCATTGCAAGTCCCCCCTGTGCTCTCGTATTCGTGACACTCGGACGCGTGGAGCCGATTTTCCGCTAACCTAATCTCCCCGCGAGGGCCCAGAGTGTGCCCCCCCGATGCAGAGATATTGCACCGAGCTCACCGAAAGATTGTTGAAATCGCTCGATAAGGAATACAATGTAAGTAGCGGAATGTATCCGCGATGCGCCGTCCGTCCGTTCGCGCAAACGGCTATCGGGCCACTCTCGATCCCACCGTGCGCCGTGTGCCTGTACCAGTGGCGTGCGCGAGAGTCAACCGCGACAGTGTGAGAGTAAGCGGCGGCTACCGCGTGTTAGTGAGCGACGCGTTTCCCGTCTGTACACGGGCCGCGGACCCAGTCGGTGACGGGTCTCCCCTGTCTCGCGCGAGTGTGTGTGCGCGTAAACGCGTCCGTCGTTCTCCTCGTCCGCTCGCACTATAGAACTCCGTAGCATAACCTCTCGTCGACGGCTGTCTCGTTCCCGTCGGGATGTATGTCCGGGAGTCTACGAGAATCAACCCCCTGACCCTCTTTAGCGCTCCGACCCTCCTGATAATCCGGTTCGAGATGGGAACGGCACCTTCGTGCTCCTCTCGACGGAAATCGAATTACCACCTTCTGTCCCCGAGCACGTATCTTTTCGTCGACGAATATCTGGCCCGATCGCGGTTTAAATGATGCGTACCGTCGGGCAGACACTCGGACGCATCGTACAGATGACAAAATGTACATAGACACGTGTTGATTATGCATTTGTATTTTTCACGATTCTTTAAAATGTAGATGAGCTAATGAATCGCCTTTACCTCCTACCACCGATCTGATGATTACAGAATCATGTTCTACCGTGGTTCACGATAACTGATAGGGACAGAATCTTTTGTTATCGAAAATATTGATATAAAAACGTAGCGCGCTTACCAGCGTTTCATGTTCATGCTAAAACCTACGTGCGTAGATCGAACGTTTTTAAATTATTTTGCAACGAAATTTATTTGGTCATTTTGCTAACGTCGTTATTACTATTATTTGAGCTGGTATCGAAGTTGAGTACGGATATCAACGCTAAATTACCTTCAAATGTAAAGACTATTTTTATGTATTAGATTAATACACGGAAACCCATTTTAATATCTCTTTTCACCGTCGATATTAATTGAATAAATTGGAATTTTTATTGCGAGTGGTTACAGTCAACCGAACGGAATGCAATGGCATTGTTAAATATATGTAAAATATTGAATGAAATTTGCTATAACAAAGCGATTCGTACACGATGTATTTTCCTTAAATGACACAGTTATTAAATTTTGTTAGGTCATCGACATGGGAGCTGTTGTGGATGTCATTACGGCCCTGGAAAAGACGGCGATCACCAAGGAGGTGCTCGAGGTAAGAATCGAATACCCTATATTCAATCCTGACAGTTGCATCATTCATATATAATCGTGTCGTATCGTCAAATTGCATTGTTCACAATATAACTTTCAGATCACAAGACTTGGAAAATATATCAATGAACTCAGACGTAAAACGACGAACGACGCCCTGGCGAAGCGGGCGAAGGATCTGGTGCGACGATGGCGTAACATGGTCCTGCCGTCCGCTCAGTCTACACCGCAACCAACGCCAGCGGACACGGCACCACCTGCCCTTAACGGGGCGAAGCCACATAGCCCTGCGTTGAGATGTTTTAAACCACAGAGCCCGGCGTTGAAAGGCGTGATACCACCTCAGAGTCCTTTGCTGAGGGACACCACTCCGCTGAGAGTAAGTAAAAGAAATACTCGTTGTCGTCTGTTGGGTGTGAAATTGAGATATTTCCGCTAAGCACTGGATAGATAACAGTTCAGCCAAGCAGTGTAAAATGCTTGTTACATTTTGTCTCTCAGCCAATGACATGGTGGTCTGGACCATAGATAGTGCATGCAGTTCTAAAAAAGATTACTATATGGATGTAAAATCAGGCTCTGTCGTGAACTTATTGAAAGAATGATCAATAATAATTGCAGGTGANTTGGGTGTGAAATTGAGATATTTCAGCTAAGCACTGGATAGATAACAGTTCAGCCAAGCAGTGTAAAATGTTTGTTACATTTTATCTCTCAGCCAATGACATGGTGGTCTGGACCATAGATAGTGCATGCAGTTCTAAAAAAGATTACTATGTGGATGTAAAATCAGGCTCTGTCGTGAACTTATTGAAAGAATGATCAATAATAATTGCAGGTGATAAAACATGGACTTTGGGTTTTTCAGGTTCTCAGCCCGGTCCTATCTGTGCACAGCGATCATTCGCATTCTCCTAACGCGTCGTTGAACAAGCAGTCAATTACGGTGGGCAGCAACCACCGAACAAGTTCCGACGTGCCACCGACGCTCGGCTCGTCCAGCCAACACCACCACCACTCAACGGAAGCAGTGCCACGAACACACAGTTCAAACAAGCGTCTGCGAAAAGACGAGCCGCCTAAGGAGCAGCCGAGTTATCATCACCAGCATCACGATTCAGACTCAATCACCGAAAGTGAACCCTTCGTTAAGAAACAGCGTCTAAACGGCGAGAACATAAGTGGTAATTTAAATATGCAAGTGCCTAGCCCAACGATTAAAGAAAGAATCTCTGATCAGTTCGCGGAGTCTTCCACCGATCCTGACGATTCAGGGCCAAAGAAACGCGGTAGAAAGAAGGGCAGCAAGTCTGCCAAGAAGCAGCCGGTGTTGGAGGATCGGGTGAAGGAGAAGCTCGCCAGCATCTCGAGGAATCCGAAACTGAAGACGACGCAGGAGCTGCTGGCCGATCTGCGGGCACGCGGCACCAACGCTACTAATTCGAGTGCTCTACCTAGTCAAAGCGCGGAATCGCCTAGCATGGAGGAGGTCGCGCTCAGGGGTAGCGGCGAACAAAAATTGAATCGCTGTTCCCAGAACAATCTTTCCTCTCACAGAACCGGCGGTACCGGCGGCGAGACCAGAGAATCGCCGGAGAGCCGGTTGAAGCCTCCCGCCGTCGAGAACTGCCACGACCTTTCATCGTCGAAGCGCGAGGAGTCCGGAGCGGTGTACAGAGAGAAATCCGTTACGAACGAGAAGAGCCAGCCGGAGCAGTGCCAGAGTCTGACCGTCGAGGAGATTCTGGCCAAGTTACCACCGATCGATCCCAGCTCGATCGATTGGAGCGAGTGTGATACGACCGAGGTTACCCAGGATCGAGACAGTGACGAGTGCCGATCCAGAGAAATCGCCCCGGAGGATATAGAAAGGTTACACTCGCAATGTATCGAGGGACTGAACGGGAACTACCAACCGAAACTCTCCTCGTTGACCTCGGCTACCGGCGACAGGCAGCAAGAGGACGATGCCTCGGAGATCAACGGTGTAAAGAATGTGTATAATCAACCTGACCAAGAGTTTCGCGAATGGCATCAGATGCTGGCAAGGCCCAGTTGCAATGGCCAGATCCTCCACATATTGCCTTATGTTATTATTGATTAGTAATTTTATTATCTTATTCTATTATTATCCTAAACAGAAAAAAGAACAACTTGTGAAGAATCCCTGCGAAAGAAGAGTAGACCGACCGACCCGGCCGGTCCATTAAAACTGATTTCTATTGCAACTCGTGATTGCTCTTTATTTCTACGAATGCTCACGTTTATAATTCTACCAGCCTGTTTCATCGTATCGATTCCCCCGCCGATCGCGTTTCAACGTGATCGTCGTGATTTTATTTTAGATCTTCGCCTCCTCATCGTCGCCACGAAATTCTCTATTATTGATTATTATTGTTATTGTTGTTAATATTACTGCATTATTACTATCATCATTCTTCGTCATTATTATTAATCGTTATCTCTTTTACGTGGAAGCAGGAGCAAAAACTAAACAAAGCGGGGAAAGCTTCTTGATATTATAATTTAGTTACGAATACGCGATTTTGAATGGTACTCTTCAAACGCTTCTCTCTTTTCCTGCGTCGATGTTTTTTTATAGACACTGGGAATCACAGAGTATCGAATACATTTTTTGTTTAGGAGAGAACAGACAATATAACTCCGACTCAAATCACTTCCTGTAAGTTTCATGTTTCTAAGTTTGTTTTTTCCTATAGATTCTGTTTTTTCTTTTTTTTTGTTTGATATGAGAAGAGACGCAAAATCAAACGGTGTGCACAGGTTTTGGCCTATAAAAAATACTTATTTTCGAAAGTATTAGAAGATGCACAATGAAAATTAATAAAAAAAAAGAGTATATCTAGTAGTCGCCTTGGTTTTGCTGTAAAATATTGTTTGGATTCGTCGTTGAGACAAATATTACTTTTAAGACATTCTCTCGCGGGATGATATTAGAAAAGTATGTGGAAATGATTATGGCGTTCGCGCGTGTCGCTATAATACGTTTCGAATGCTTTTCGACGTATTTTGTTTACGAATTTAAAATATTTATTGAAGAAAAGTGTTGTACAGAGGAACTACCCTTCACCTGAATCTAACAACGGGGGAAATGATTTTTCGCGCGCGGTAAAAGTAGTCGAACCGAATATAACGGGGCCTTAATTAAAAGTAAACGAGAAAAATGGAGAAAACGATATTTGTCTAATGAGGTATTACGTTGCATACACGTACACACGATTCTATCGAGGGAGCAGAGCACGATACAGAGCGCGCGTTTTTCTATCCTATTTTCGTTTCGCACCATCCTCACGTGAGACAAGATTAACAATAAATTTTCATAAACAAGACTTTTTAGTTACTTTCGAAAGAGGCGCGTCGCGTGCAATGTCCAACGCGTTCTAGAGGAACGCAGCAATTTATTTGTTTTTCATTTGATTTTTCTTTTTAAATGATCAAGGATAGGAAAATGTAAATACTTCGTTCGGAGAACACTGGAACCGAGATATATTAACATTTTCTTGTAATAACCAAATAATCTTATGTGTTATGTGAACAGAGAATAAGAAATGATTGGAGGAGAAAGAGGATGTACATAACTTGTGCAACTATACCGTGTATAATGAAAGCTTTGTGAATCATTATTGAATTAGAAAGAAGAAAATATCTGATTTAATATGTGTTTCGTTTTTTGATAAAAACAAAGTTACCTTCTGTTCGACTTGTTTTTCTCAAGATAAGCCGGCCGAAATGATTTCCCTTTACGGATTCGATGATCGAGAGAGGAAAACTAGTGAGACGTCTCCAAAAAAGAAAAGAAAATGTACATAAATTCCGATAGTTTCTCACTTTTATTGCCCGTTCAGATTAATTACGAGAACGCATTGCTTTACGAGTATAACGATAAGTATTTTGTTTATACAGACATTTGTATACCTTTGTATTTAAGAATTAAAAAGACACGAGTTAATATAATTAAAATATCACAATACACGTAGCAGTTTCAACAGTTGTTTCACCGATTGTTTTCATCGATTTTATTCAGTTACGGGTTTATCTAGATCTAACTTATTTCGTAGCTGCAGCTCGTCGACTTCTTCTAATTTTAGTTACCCTATGATCAGTTGCAGAAAATCGTGCGCATCGTTCCCTATGTTAATTAATATACCGCGAATCCATCAACGCCCTGTATTATCAGTTCCAAGCCCGACCAATACATGCCTACTTCCGAAGCAATCACGACAAACCGGAGTTCGATATTTCTACATAGGATGCGATTTCTTCCAAGTACTTTAAGAGCGCTTATCTTCAATACGAATCCCGTGCCTTTTGTACTTCCGCAGTTCTCGCTCGATTGTTCAAACGAAAGTAACGACCAAATAAAAAGTGGGACGACGTGGTAATAATGGCAATTTCACCATGAAATTTCAGTCGATTTCGGTTCAATTGTTAAACGACAGAGCCTGGACATTCGAAATCTAGATATTTAAACAGAGTAATAAACCAGATTAAAAAATTGTCGATCAATGATTTATTCCTGCAGTAACGAATTTCATTTCACGATCATTACTTATTATTATTATTATTATTATTACTACAGAATTAGCGTTTGGATCTTCGCGTGGGTGATCATATTTTGAAATCGTTCCTTCGCGTCACGATCCCATCTACCCGTAGAAGTATTGTCAGGTGTGCTTCTACAGGTAGCAGATAATAATCGGACAAATCTTATACAGCTCTCTTCGCGTGTGCGTCAACGCGCGAGGGCGGTTAATAGTAATAGCGACTGCGCAATCGGCCGCAGGAGTACTTCCTCCACAAAGAGACAACGGTGCCATGGGTGGAGAAACCGTTTCTCCTCGTCTCCCGCGTTTATATCGTATCTCCCACCGTCACTCTCCTCCTGTATTTGCTCGGGTTCTCCACGGTGCACCCACACCCACCAACGGAGATGCCAGGTTGACGACGGACCCATCGAAAATCAGCCCCTTCACTTATGCACACTGTTGCATCGTAGCCGTGTGCTCCGGTCCGTGTTAACTTCGGCCAGAAGAGAGAGAAAGCGAAATAGGAAACCTCCGCTTCTGCTAAACTCATACGAAGAAAACTTAGACATTGTCGATACGTTTATATGGTCGGAGCTTTTTGTCGACAGATTCTCTCCACGTACCGGACAATTTCTTCGCAAAAGAAAATTTTATTCGCAATCATATCGTAAACCTCTTATTTAATTGTTCTGCACTGGTTTTAGGACACCCTGTAGATTACTTTTCCATCCGTTTACGACAGTTTACGTTTACGACGTAATGAATATGTTCTTAAATGGCCAGCTTTCTTAGTATCAGTTAAGCCGGAGCGAGAGCGACGGATTGATGTCTCGTCGTCTCTCTCTACTGGCCGAAGTATACCCGAGCTCGGAGTACACGGACACGATGCAACAGTATGCATAAGCGGAGAGGCTGATTCTCAATGACTCCCGTTCTGAATCTGGCATCTCTGCCCACCAGCTTCCCCACCTTCCTAAATCGCTCACAAATCCCTCGATATAGCAAGCACTACTCCTCGGCTGGTGTACAGTGCGCGGTTCCTCTTTGCTCGCATGTGAATTTCTATTTTTCCGTTCTCACGATTTTCAATATGCGTTGCTGAGTTCGATCCCGCGGTAGTCGAGCCCCCGAGAGTGTTACCGGTGACAAGGAGGAACATGTCGAGGCCTGGGGAGAAACCGAGCTACGCTCAGACGTACAAACTCGTAGTCGTTGGCGCGGGTGGTGTCGGAAAATCGGCGATCACGATACAATTCATTCAAGTAAGCGGTTTTTTTATGGAAAACGATCGATCCAATGATACGCTTACATGTGTCTGAATGTATGCAGACGCGGATACACGTAGGCGCGCTTGTTGCGTACGCACGTTATCTTCGTGTGGAGTATCGGACAAATAAATTCTTGTAGGAAGACTATTTGTATATGGAGTCTTGAATCATGATTTCTCGTCGAATAAAATCAATATTTGACCGAATGCCGAGAGCCTAGGCATCGGCCCAACAATTGACGTGAACCTCGTGTGGTTGATATCAATCATTTTCTACTATCCAAAAGATAAGCATTTGTGGTATGCTTTCGAATTGTTGTATAGTCTGTTATATTCGATCGAATTATTCTGGCTAATCGTTGAAATGCGATCTGATAAAATGTTTCCTCGAACGATAACGTATGCAAACGTACAAACATGTGACGTGTGACATTCATTTGTATACATAGACAGTTTGTGGTTTTTCTCACATGCACGCGCGTACGTGTGAGATCGTACGATCGGCTCAAATATGGGAATGCGTGACGATATCCTCGGTTTGTTAGAATACTTATTTCGTGCAGAATCGAAATTTGATCTGACCATTTCTGAATCGAATAGGAGGAGCCCAGCGCTTGGTTTTATTATACCGATTATGTCATACGACCAAGGATAGCACTGTTGATACGCGCGCATACATGTCAGTTACTACTTTGACGAAATTGTGTAATTCTTTATCTCGACGTTTCATAATTTTGGTTCCGAAAGCGATTCCCGTCTCGCTTGGTGCACAAGCAGCAATTAAATCTCGTCTTTGACAGTTCGTCAAACGTAAACAAATTTTATCTTTTCTGATTTCTTTTAATTTATTTGACAATGTATCCAAAAATCTGTTTTAAATTGCATAGGAATAGAGTATTACTGATAGTATCAATTATTTCAGAGTTACTTTGTAACTGATTACGACCCCACAATCGAGGATTCTTACACGCAACAATGCGTGATCGATGATGTACCTGCGAAGCTTGATAGTAAGTTTTAAATTAACAATGATATTAAGTCCACGTATCAAGCATCGTTTATATTAATTCGCAACTTTTGTAACTTGTTATATTTCATGTTGGTTTTCATGCAGTTCCATTGTGAACCATGGCTCTGTAAGATTCTTTCTTTTACTCGACTTTAGAACGAATGCCTTACAATATAATAAATGTAGTTTCAAACAAATAACATGTAGAGACAGGAATATAAAGGAGGTTCTACTGTAGCATTAATTTGGTTGATATATAAACATAAAGTATAACGCAAATACTTGTAACTTCTCTAAAATTGTTTGCGCCGTTTATAGTACTGGACACTGCGGGCCAGGAGGAATTTAGCGCAATGCGAGAGCAATACATGAGAAGCGGAGAAGGTTTTCTGCTTGTGTTCTCGATAACAGACTTATCGTCCTTCGACGAGATATTGAAATTTCACAAACAGATCCTTCGAGTGAAGGATCGCGAGGAATTTCCGATGCTCATGGTCGGAAACAAAGCCGATTTAGATTATCACAGAGTTGTAAGTAAACAGACGAAGATTTCGTACCGGCAACGACGTAGAAATTAATTCGATGCCTCTTACGTTCAGAGTTACAAATAATTTAATATCGAAATACCGAATTAATTTTTATGCCTAACAAATTCTATGTAATGAGTTTACGATTTATTGTTTCAGGTACAAGTGGAGGACGCGCAGAACCGGGCACGTAGGTTGAAAATCCCTTATATAGAGTGCAGCGCGAAGCTGCGTATGAATGTTGATCAAGCTTTCCATGAGTTAGTTCGAATTGTTCGGAAGTTCCAGCTGTCCGAGAGACCGCCGTTAGAATTGAATTATAAGAAGAACAAAAAGAAATGCTGCATGCTATAATAATGCCGATGTGTTCATATCCAACGAATCTCATATCCGTATGAACTGGTACAAAATAATCGAATCGAAGTAGAATCTGATAACGAATTAATTTATGCCAAGGGACAGGGAAAATCTTCTTTTAATCGAAGTTTTCACGCACAACGCGAAACGCCGCCTTCAAGCATCTCGAATAGTATTTCAAATACCTTGTGCTCGATTTCGAAACGAATTAATAGAATAGTATTTACAAAATGTGTAGCAAGTTCGTATAACTTTTATCACATTAGGAGAATTAACCGTTCTAATATTTTAATAGAAGTATATCAGTAGCGATGTAAGTTTTATATTAAATATATTAATAGTTGTAATATATTTATATTGAATATATTAATATATTTAATAGCCACGTATATCACTTTATATGTAATAATCAATTCGATTTCCAACGAGTAGTAACATCGTTTAAGATTATTTATTTTTGTATATATGCATGTACATATTCGTTTAGTAAATTAATAACGAAGTAGGATGATTAACGAGATGCAGCATGAAATTTCTGTAAGAAGTTTCATACAATCTTAATGATAAAGATATGAATGTGAGCGGATCTTTATGCAAAATCATATTTTCTGAAGTATTTTGAACAACGTATTTTCCACTTTTACAATTTCATAATTTTAGATTTACATCAGCCGTTTTATATATTTTTCGAGATTATATACAACCCCATAATTGCATAAGCATCCGCAGTCTAGGTACATACGGTCGCGTCGGGCATTAAATGCTTCTAGCATCAAACAAAATAAAATTTTATTCAAATTAAATTTGTATTAAAGATGATATTTCATTCTAAAATGTGTCTATTTAATATCTGACAAGACTGTGTGAGAATAGACTGAGAGCTCAAAAGAGAGACTTTGACAAGAGGCCAGGAAATTCAGAGAAAAAATTAATAGAGTAGAAGCGCAAATATATTTCCAGCATGTTTTATGAGATCAACAAAAATACATTGGGTACTTGGTCTATTCTCGTGAGCCTATGATATTAACAACAATACTTAATATTCTTTTAACAACTTAAGTATTTTCATGTGTTCATGTAGGCGTTCGCAAAAGCAGAAGTTAACTTATTATTTTCGCACTTTTGCCATGAATATTGTCTAGTTGTTACTTATACATTGTGTTCAAAACAGGAGGGATAAAAATTAATTTATTGCATGTTTAAATGATTATCGTAACGTTGTAACAATTATTAAATGTATTATACATATATTTTTTTACATGTACCTTAAAAATGTGTGTGCAATCAAAATATGTAATGTATATTTTACTAAACAATAAATATTGAGTCCTTATTTCAACAGTGGAGGATCTTAATCCTGTAAGTAAGGGATCTAGAAAATTTATCTTAGACTATTATGTACAATATATTAGAAAATTTACTTTAGACTATTCACGATTAATTCATGATAGATCATAATCTAGGAATTGCAATTAAAATTAATGATTAGTAGATTGTCCACATTGAATGAATTTGAATTCAATATATCTGTAGATCAGAAATATAGAAACAGTCACTTGGACAATCTTTATCACTCTATTATTATTGAAACACTCATTTAAAATGTATAATTACGGTCAAAGGACTATCTGTGATTTATACAAACAGCAAAATAAGTATTATTTCTTCTTGCTTATACAAACTCGAATAGAAGCGTGCGCAGGTTAATGCGAGAGAAACGAAGTACCAAGGTTAGTTTTGTAAAGTAGTGCATGGCATTGTGTCAATTTAAAAAAGAAAGTGTCGCAATTTTTCTCGAAAGGGGCTATAAATTACAGCCGATTTCGAACCGCCAAATCCGTTGTGTCTATATATATATGATATGAGCAAATATGATCGGGTTCATTTATTAAGTAAGTTTCGGCAAAATAATAGCGCGCGATGCTACAAGAGCTCGAGATACAAAACCGTAGGCCGTCCATCGAAAAGAATCAAACTTTGATCGAGTGCATCGATTACGTTGACCCGTCGATCAGTTACGATGAGTTCTTCGCGAAATATTTAATGGAGAACAGGCCGTGCATATTCAAGTCAGGTATAACCGAGAATTGGTCATGCAAGAGGCAGTGGAATCTGGATGGCGCGCCGGACTTCGATGTGTTGGACATATTATTCGGTAAATAAACAGCGCGAAACTTTGTAGCGTCATATGAGATTCAAGTGTGCGAAAATGTGCGAAAACCAGAATAATACAGTTTTTAGCTGAGTTTGTAAAATTGACATAATTTCAAGCTCAGAGCTAATTACTGTTTGTAGGTGACTGTGTGGTGCCGGTCGCCGATTGTAACAAGAAGTATTACAATTCTCAATCGAAGGATGATATGAAAATGCGAGACTACTTGGCGTACTGGACCGACTTCGCGAAGGATCCTTTTTCTAAGTCCATGCCATTGTTATATTTGAAAGATTGGCATTGCCCAAAGTTATTTCCCAATGCACCGATGTACACTGTACCCGAGTTCTTCGCGTCCGACTGGTTGAACGAATACTACATCGCGAATCCAGATTTAAACGACGATTATAGATTCGTTTACATGGGACCGCAGGGCACATGGTACTAAACATATCTTTAGAATATTTCGTGGATTTAGAACAATATTCATTCTGCTATCTATTAAATTAATAGAACGCGGATACTTGTGCATTTATAGAAAGATTAAATTTTTATGTGTAAAAATATATGTTAAAAACGATTGTTCGACAACTAAATTTCAATATTAATACTGTAATCATACAGAGAAACATTTTCTGTTTATTTAATTAATTTAAATTATTGATTTAAAAAATGAAAGAAATTTTTCTTTACATTTTTTTGATTGACACTATAATTATTAGATATTGCATAGATAGCGCGAGTTATAGTTTACACATTTGTGTATGTATAAATGAGAGAAACTAGCTTTTATATATAGGACTCCGTTGCACGCAGATGTGTTCGGTTCATACAGCTGGTCTGCGAACTTAGTAGGTAAGAAACGCTGGCTACTCTTCCCCCCGACACAAGAAGATTTCCTCCGGGACATACACGGTCAGTTAATATACGACGCGACGTCTGAAGAGCTGAACGACTACACTAAGTACAAGGCATATGATAGGCGAGCCGTCAAATTCATTGACATCATTCAAAAGGAAGGAGAGATCATCTTCGTACCCTCAGGATGGCATCATCAAGTTATAAATATTGTAAGAATCAAGATCAACAAAATTTCCATTAAACAACGACGTAATTTCGGTTTTTATAATGCTCTGCGTCATTGAAAACCAAAATTAGTTTCTTGGCCCAAACCAACATTAGTGAATATTTACTTCTAGGAAGATGCGATTTCTTTGAATCATAATTGGATAAATGGTTGCAACATTATGGACGTGTGGCGCGGTTTGAAGAAGGAATTGAATACTGTGATGAAGGAGGTCAGCGATTGCAAGGATATGATCAATTGGCAGGAGCAATGTCAGTTGATATTGAAATCCACATATGGCATGGATTACGCTTTTTTCTTCGATTTTCTGGTATTCATAGCGAAGAGTCGGCTGAACATGGCTTTGGATAAGGTCGACGTCGTCAGCTTCAATAAGTACAAACTTGGGCTCAATCATTGTGTGTTCGATCTGCACTCATTAAAATTAACGTTGATCGATTTTATCAATGATATGGAGGAGAAGGATATTTACGATCTGATCTGCGAGAAGCAGCAAGCTCACAAATTGTTAAATAAGATCATAACGTTCCTACAGTCGCACGATATGAAAGAAACGAGTTCGTCATCGTGATAGAAAGGAGCGAGACAGATGCGATATATAATTTGTGTACATAAATTTTTATATAAGCCAAATAAACGCTGTACATAC
The DNA here is from genome assembly GCA_004307685.1 of Ceratina australensis. Taxonomy (NCBI): domain Eukaryota; kingdom Metazoa; phylum Arthropoda; class Insecta; order Hymenoptera; family Apidae; genus Ceratina; species Ceratina australensis. The sequence goes on from SHCU01000335.1 coordinate 51,069, forward strand.
TGTAATGAAACTGTGATGAGAATCAAAGAAATAAAGTAAGAAAGGAACAAATAGTTGCCACATTATTATTTCATGGCGAGTGTGTGTGATTTGTTGAAATATTTTATTTTCTCATTTTAGAGTGTTCCAACATCTAACACAATATAAATATAAAAATATGACACTGTTTATTAAAGAAAGATCGGCGATGTCGTTGATAGTTGAGAATGAAAGAATTGGATAATTTGTTAGAAACAGTTCCTTTTAATTCATTGAATGTTACTTGAATTTGAAATTTATATATGCTGCTCCAAAAAATTTATAGCATTATAAGATTTGTTTCAAAAGTTGCTCAAATTTGAAAGATGATTACTTAGTTAGAAACTATCGTAGAAACTCGATTTTTCATCTATTTTTAATCTGCTTTAAACGACATCGTTTAACAAGTACTTGTGCTTCTTATTATTAAACTTCGTTAATCTCTTAATTTCAAACTTACTCTCCAAGTCTCGTCTTCCTTGGTGTGCGATATCCAAGTACAAAAATTATTAAAAAAAAATGAGATAAGGCCATGCAAAAGCAGAGACCGACTTTCGAAATTTGATCGACAATTTTTTTCCGATTCTTAATTTCGGTTGGTTAAAAAAATAATCTGGGTATGTTTGTCGAGAGAGTGTAGACTTTTAAAGCTGTGATTCAAGTTCGAATCCTTAAAAGACATCACTCTACGACGGTTTTACTGATTAACTATCCTCCAAACTTAGGTAACTTGCGATAGATATATTTCATAATGCTATAATTTTTCCAAGTAGTATATATTATATATACACATATATACATATATCCTTTTAATTCAACAGTATAGCAAAGTTGCTTTATAAAATGCTTATTAGACTCTACACGTTGAACTTATAATTTTATCTCAACAACGATACACTCTGTTTCATTCATGGGAGTTTAAGTACTAAAATAATAAGTGCCCTTAAACCTTCTTTTATATTGTCTTACGTCTTACAAATTATATATATATACATATACATACGTATATACATATATATAATATGTGCCTCTGTATCTTAATTTCTACTTATCATATATTTATATAATCTTACTATGTACAATTATGTACAATTTATTATCGATAAAAATATACAAATTGGATATGTATAGATATTAGTATGTGTACGTCATCCGTAAACACAAATGATTAACTGTAAAAAATGTGTGTCAGATCAAAAATATGTAGAGAATCCTAATTACAAACGAAATACAAAGTTACGAGATGCAGGTGTATTATTATCGTGAATTGAATTTAAAACCTTTTTATCGATCACATTCTCGATTTTGAATAAAAAACATCCGCAATCTAAATTATAACTGAATCGATATTTATTAAAATCAAAGATCATGAGGTGTTCTATGAGCAGATAAGTAGCAAAGCATCGCTATTATGTTAAGGAATTGAAGGAAGTGTCCCTTATGCGAAAATAATGATTGTTAGTTTGATTTTTAATTAATATATATATGTACACACACGTATCATCAATCAAAGAGCATCACGAAAGGGATAATTTTTTTTGAACAGAATCATTTTGTACAAATTTATAAACTGGTGATTCGTTTTAAAATGGAAAAATTTCTCGAAAAATAACAAGAAACGTCTTCTATGAAAGAAGCCGATATTTATATATAATATATATATTTTTTTCCTCTTCTGTACATATATGCTTTTTTTCGTACAAGTTTCTATTAAAGGTTTATATAAAATATTGCACTGACGACGTATTTTTCGAGAAATGAAAAGCGTTTTCTCCGCTTGTTCGTTCGCTTTTCATTTAAAAGAAAATGAAAAGATTGTCATGGATAAAAGGTATAAAAAGGAGATACTACTTTTAACTTATTCCCATGTGTAAACTAATATCTTCCAATCAGAGGAAAACCAAGCGAATATAATTAGGTATTTAATTAATTACGCGCGCACACTCGCTCAAGACATCCACACGCACTATCGCATCTGCTCTCGAAAATTTTAACATAGTACCAATTCAGCTTGTTTTCTTTTCTCTTGCACGGCAAGTACGGTTCTGCTAAAGGGTATCACGCGCCGCAAAGTCCTCTTATCAACAATTAACACTATTACAAAGATTAGACTCGAGGCAACGTGATCTCTCGTATCAGTTTATACCTATGTATATGATAATAGATACACTTTGTTTCACATCTTGTCGTATAGTTTCGAACATGTCTTAGGGAAACGGGCAATGGAATTGTAACGAAATTAGAGTGAAACTTCCTGAGTTATCGAATTAGAATACGAAAGCTGCAATCAACAAAATTGTTATAAATATTCTTCGAATGAAACGAACATAGTAATTGACAAATCATGCGTCCTCTATAAAAGAGTTTGATAGAGGAGACGAAATGAAAACGATTAGATTGACAGTGTCTCCCTTTCCCAGAAGGGCATTGTTCGCGAATTAAATTGGATGCGTGGATAACGTTTGCAATGGTACCGGAGCAGTGGGAGTCGCGGGCGTCGTTATAACGGGAACAGGCGTCGCGGGTATCTGCTGATGCGTTTGCCTTGGCGGCGATAGAAGCTCCTGCCTATCTCTTTCCCTTTCTCGGCCTGGACGCCACGCTTCCAATAATGCTTCGACTCTTTCCTCCGTGGGTCCCCAACGTGCAGTGCCAGCTGCGTTCTGTAACCACACGACCAACGTCCCATGCGCAGCCCTAATATTCACTTCACCCCTGTAACGAACAAATATTATTTAACACAAAATTGACATTAATACTAAATCTATCGATAGCTTTTCCAACTCGTCAGGTAATTTATTGTATGATAACATACTTGGGCAATATGTGCTGAAATCCATGTCTGTACTCGTGCTCCATAGCAGGCACGACAACTTGTTTGCGCTTGAAGTGGCTACTCTCTAATTTAATAAGAGCGTTCGGCGCCGGGTCTCTCCATTCA
>SHCU01000335.1:61515-76426 GCA_004307685.1 Ceratina australensis
CAGCTGGCCGATGTTCCTTTTAAAAACATTAAACGGCGCGGAGATGGCACCGGCGAAGGTGTTCAAACGTGAGCCGAAAACACCGCGTTTAAATCTGTTTGAGGTCGGGCACAAGCTCGAAGCCATAGATAAAAAGAATCCACAACTGATTTGCACGGCCACAGTCGGAGCAGTTAAAGACGACGTGATTCATATCACTTTCGACGGCTGGCGAGGAGCTTTCGATTACTGGTGTCGTTACGACTCCAGAGATATCTTCCCTGCTGGTTGGTGTTTTAAAAGCGGTCACCCGCTCCAACCGCCGAAACCAAAAAGTGAGTCGGCTATTTTTTATTGCCTCGGATGCTTTGATATCTCGCGCAGTTTTTCTCAGTAATTCACGTGAATCTTATAGCAGCAGGGCCTAACAATAGGTTTAAGTCAAGGACCGGTAACGTGCTGCCAGTGACGGCGGTATCGGGAGGAGGTCCGAACGGAGAACCGGCTGTTGCTCTAGTCAGTCCCGCAGGTTCGAGTGCTCCACCGCAACCGGCTACGGAGCCGGATACTAGTACAGCTAACACCAAACCACATTCGTTAGATAATGGTACATATCAGTTAATCGTGTTACCATTTCTTTATGTATAGAACGCGTCGGGATGCATGTGCTTTATCTAATTTATCATTATTACTGCGTTACAGTTACCCTTTATGTAAACCACAATTGCACATGCGGCCCATATTTCGATCCGCGTAAAGTGAAAGCCATGCCGGCGCAGTTCGGCACCGGGCCTATACTAAGCGTCGCGCGCGAGGTGTTCCAAGCGTTTCTAATGGCCGCGTTGGGCGCAAGGCATATGTTAAGTTTATTGAGACGTGGCGAAGGAGAAACGATTAATTTAATTTTAGAAAGTAAACCGACTTCCGTTAGATTACCAGTATTTATGGATCAGGAGGACTTTTATTTGTACATTAGGCGACAGCTTGAAGATCTTTGCGCATGCGAGCATATGATATTCAGAAGGAAAGAACCTTGTTTGAAATGCCCAAATGCTCAGCAGCCTCAGTCGACGAACAGCGAAGAGGCAGTAGTCAATACTGACACAGCTAATGGCAATAATAATAATAATAACAATAACAACAACAACAACAACAACAATATTAATAACAACGCGAGAAAGAGAAGGTGGCCTGAAGAGAGCCAACAGACCCAGCAGAGTCTGTCGTCCACCACGCAGCAACAGCAAACGCAGGCAGAAATGCCGCAGCAAACGCAACAGAATTCTGTACAAAGTACGAACAGCGATACCTCGCCGTCGTCGTTGTCGTTGACGTCGTCGACGCCTATGAAGAAACCGCGGAAATCTATTCCAGGTAAAACGATTCGACATGTTACGAGGGAACTGCTTGTTCACGTTTGAAAATCTTATACAGAACTCGAAGCCGCTACGTCTACCACCCCGCTGGAAACTTCGAATAATCGCACGCTTACCACTGAACCGGCAGAGTGGACTATCGAAGATGTGATACATTATATCGGGATTACTGACCCGGCGCTAGGCCAGCATGCAGACTTATTCAGGAAGCATGTAAGTTATACAGCAGAAATTGTATCAACGTCCGTTATGTGAATACATTTAATATGAAATCTGTTCCAGGAAATCGATGGGAAAGCATTATTGCTCCTGAACTCCGAAATGATGATGAAGTACATGGGCCTGAAACTTGGGCCAGCTCTGAAAATATGCAATCTAGTTAATCGTATTAAAGGCAGAAGGCGCCTGTTTCTGTGACTGAGTCAAACTTCAAACTCTGTACAGTGAATTAAAATTCTCCTACTACTTAACAAATTTCTGGTTACAAATTTGTTTTCATTGTCGTGATAAATGAAAGGAACGAAAAATAAGTTGTTAAACTACTGTGAATATATTGTGAGGTATGCACTTTGGAAAGAATAATTTCATAGATTATGTAGGTTTTAAGTGATCAGAGAAAATCAAAGTATAACCGTACTTTAGTATCTAAATTGTATAAACGGCTCATTGGAGCTCGGTTCACACGTACGCATAAAAAATATGGCATATTCATGTAAGCTCAAGTAATTGGACTACATGGAAATCATAAAAAATAAAGAGGGAATGTGCCATTTTTCTATATGTACCCACAGACTGGATTCAATGAGTGTCTTTTTACTTTATTTCCTTTTTTTTTTATGAATTAATGAAATTATAAAATATCTCTTGACTAGGGGTGGCAAATTCTTCCCTCCTCCCGGTAACTTTCAACTTCCATTCCGGACTCAGCTGTTTCCTTCATGCCAAGATAATTGCACTTAAAAGTATAGACAAAACTTCAAATTATTGAGGAAGAAAAGAGACAGTGTGGGCCTTACTGTTTGTGAAATGAGAGATTAGTAGGTATCATCCAGAATAGCATGAAAACCGGAGGAGTGGCTACAAGCTCGCCACCCCAGCTACAAACGAATTCTAGAACTTTACTATCTTGAATGATTCAATTTGAGTTGACCGTGATCAGGTATTAAGCACTAATATCGTTCGCTAGCTTTCATAGGATTTTATTCTTGTAACGCTATTAAGATAATTTAAAGCGTTAAAAAAAAGATTGTATAATATTTATACAGTGCATTTCCAAAAGTACATCTTGGTACTTTAAACACTAGGTAATTACCTTTGAATACATTTTTATTTGTGAGTTAGGCAAGAACTAATTATGTTGAATGATTCTGTGCATTTTCATCGCGAGGGCATGGATAGTAAGGGATAAAGAACATGTACAAAGTGTAATTATTTTCTGTTCAATAAGACACGTACGTATTTAAGGATCGTTACCCATAATTGTAATTACTTTGTGCGTTTCGCAACGTATCCACAAATATGAGACAAATAGTAATAAAGCATCATTTTGTACACGATAAGAAAGCATCTGCTTTTTATCAAATCAGAAACTATGTAATCACATTATTTCTTTTTTAATATTTTTTTTACAAGTAACACTACGTGTAACGAAATAGATTCCCAATGAATTTAATTCAAATAAAGGTTTGCTGCATCGAGCTTTATTTTTCTGCGCACAGGATTACGTGTTTTTATATCTTACACGTTTGATCAGTTTTTGTTTTACAGGGCCATTCCGAAATAAGCTGTTTGTTACAGCTAAGAATATTAATTTTTAATTAATAATTTTCATGTTTTATTAAGTTTGTTCGTTGCATACAGTTGATATAAAAACAACCTATTATTTCTTTAGATGTATCTACGTGGTGTCCGCAAAAAAAGATAATGGACTATGAGTGGATTTGGAGTCAAACAATTTTATCATATATGAGTGGATTTGGAGTCATCCAAATTTTATTAGCAAAGGTATTATTTTAGTAAAAACGTACAGAACAAATGATCAAAAACTTGAGTTACCATTTAGTCATCATCCGAATCATCGGAGTGTGCATCACTACGTCCTTTGATAGTTTTATTTTTCGCAATGTATGATAAAAATGGTTTTCTACTTTCTTCCGACAAAGAACTCTCATCGAATGTAATTACACCAGAAAGTGATAGCCTATATTCTAAAGTTTCTGTAGAAAAGTCGTCGCGATTCCCCAAGTCACTGAATCCAACAATGTAGTCTTTCGTTTTGCAGCCAACGATAAGAGCAATGGTCGGAATGATTTTGATTCTTAAACGTTCTGAAAGTCATGATTATGTATTAACCATCGATCTTAAGCTGAACATACTGGTTGCATTTGGTAGAACCAATAATTTCTCAACATGTTAAAAATTCAAGAGTGTCTTATTTTGTTTCATTGGATATGAATAATGAACCGAGTGGTAGTATTCAATAAAAAATCACTCGATAATCGCGACACTATTGATTCCATAGCATGCATTCATTGCAACTTACCAGTTAGAAACGGGCATCTAGTGGCATCGACTTTACAAAACATTGCCTCCAGATGTTTCTTGGCAAGGATTTTCAAATGGTGATCGACTATTTTGCACCTCGGAGAATCATCTTTGTAAAATAAACACACGACGTTCTCAGACTTTTTCGAGACATCAAAAAATTCCTTTTCGTCTCGGAGCTCAATGTATTCTCCATGACCCTGATCAGAGATTAATCAAATAAGAAATTAAATAAGAATAACAGACGAAGGTACTGTAGTACTAAACAATTATTGTTCACCAAAGCCAGCCAATTTTGCTTTTGCTGTTGAAGTTGCTTCAGTTTCTTATATCGTTGCTCACGTAGCTTTTCGAAATCGCTTATGTCCAAATTATCCAATTTTTCCAATTCAGCGTCGATTTGTTTCTCGACGCTCTGCGTCGCCTCTAACACTTTCTGTTGCAAAATAGTCTCCATTCTCCAACTAAAAATCCTGACGGAGTGTTACAGGTTACACACAAATGTTACATTTGAAACGCGTGGGAAGGAGAGAAATGACAGTAGCGAGATCAGCAAGTTAGATTCAAAGTTCCTCATTTATTCAATCATTTCCTCAAATCAGAGTCGAATAAAACAGTATTTCATCAAAGTTTCATTGAATTCTATAAGTTAGTTAGTATGATATGTTAGTATTAAAAATTTTCCTAAATAAGAATATCTTGACTGCTGTGAGTTAAATTTGCCTATATAAGGAGCTTCTGTCAAATTTTGACAGAGAGAAAATATACCTGTCTTTGTTTCTCTAATAAAGCAACCGGCAGTGACGTATCACGACTGAGAGCAGTATACTCATATGAGAATTTTTCCAATTTTCTGTACTCGTAAAAAATGAACTCATGAATTAAAAAGATCATCTCTAACGAAAACTATTCTTGTTCTTATAACATTCTTATTTCTATCTCCTCGGTGGCATAGCTAAGGTGGAACACCTTCCTGAATTGGCCGCATGGTGCAGTACTAGCTCCACTAATTCACGTTCACGCGTTCTGATATAACCTGAACAAGTTGTATCCTTGAAGAGGAAAAGATAATTTCATAATCTGTAAGTTTTAAATTCAATACATACGATATTCACTTAATAAATTTTATTGCTAACGATGTACGCGAGATATTTGTTGATACAAATTGCATAAAATGCAGCATGTGTTTAGAACTCGTGTGTACGTAATCGCTTTTGGAATCGCTTCTTATTTACGTTCGTTATTTAGATAACGAGTCTCCGGACTTCTTGTTACAGCTGTCATTCTGAAACATGAGTCGGTTTTTTGCGACTGGGTCAGACTCGGAGTCTGATAGCACTCCGGAAGAGGAGCAGGTTCAGAGAGCACCGACAACAACTTTTACGGTAAACGAATTAACATTTATTTTACTAATTTGTTAATTGCTAAACATAATTTTAAAAGAATTGCATTGTAATCAATAACTGCTTACAGTTCAGTGATGAAGAAGAAGAAACTAAAAGAGTCGTGCGATCGACCAAGGAAAAAAGATATGAAGAAATAGCCAATCTCATCAAGCTTATAAGGAATTACAAGAAGATCAAAGATATGAGCAGCATGTTATGCACTTTTGAAGTTTTGAAAAGTGCTTATCAAAAGGCATTGCCTGTAATAGCAAAAGAAGAAGGTGGTCAGACGCCACGTTTTTATATCAGATGTCTGGTAGAAATGGAAGACTTTATCATTGACGTGTGGGAGGATCGCGAGGGTCGCAAGAACATGTCTAAGAACAATTCCAAATCATTAACCTCGCTACGTCAGAAGCTTCGTAAATACAATAAAGATTTCGAAGAGGACATAGCCAAATTCAGGGAAAATCCTGATCAGGACGACGATGAGGAAGATGAGAAAGCCGAGGAACCCGCAGAGTCGGAAGAAGAAGATGATAGCGCGGTTGCCTTCAAAAAAGCTGGATCGGAAGCAAGCGAGCCAGACACTTCGAAGTTTAAGAAGAGCGTCGCTGATGGAGACGATGGCAGTGACAGCGAGCCCGATTGGGGTAGTTCTTCGGATAGCGAAAGTACGAGCAGCGAGGATGAGGGCCAGTACCAGAATATCCGCGAGCGATTTATAAAGAGGACGACGAAAGATGAAGAGGACGAGGACAAGGCGAAGCGGAAGGAGCAGCGAAAGGAACGGAAAGAGAAGGAACGGAAAAAGAAGAGGGATGAAGATGACGGGGAAGGGGAATGGGAAACAGTGAAGGGAGGCGTCGCTATTCCGTCCGAAAAGCCGAAGATGTTCGCTAAGGATGCTGAGATCAATGTAGCTGCTGTTTTGAAGAAGCTGAATGAGATAATCGCTGCCCGTGGTAAGAAGCGTACTGATCGTAGGGAGCAGATCGAGCTTCTGCACGAATTACAGTCCATAGCCGACGCTCACAATCTTGGCCCAGCAGTAGCTGTAAAGATCAAGTTCTCTATAGTGTCATCGATCTTTGATTACAATCCGAAAGTGTCGGATGCAATGAAGCCCGAATACTGGTCGAAAATATTGGAACGTATCACAGAAATGCTGGACATGTTATTGAGCACCAAGGACATGATCATTGCTGAGGTCGTATCTGAGGAACAAGAGGAGTACGAAACACCTCCGTACAAGATACACGGTTGTGTTTTGACGTTGGTTGAACGTCTGGACGAGGAGTTTATTAAACTATTGAAAGAATGCGACCCGCACAGCAACGAGTACGTCGAAAGATTGAAAGACGAGAAACAGGTATCCACTATAATAGACAAGGTTCAAGAATATCTAGAGAGACAGGGAACCGTCTCCGAGCTTTGCCGCGTGTATTTGCGTAAAATCGAGCATCTGTATTACAAGTTCGATCCAAACGTCCTTAAACAAAAAGATGGAGAGCTCGGCTCAGACGTCGTAACATCCGTGCAGGTCATGGAGAAGCTTTGTAAATACGTGTACGCCCATGACGGCACGGACAGGCTCCGAACCCGCGCCATACTCTCCCATATCTATCATCACGCCCTCCACGACAATTGGTTTCAAGCACGCGATCTGATCCTGATGTCCCACTTGCAAGAAACCATCCAGCATTCCGACCCTGCAACGCAGATTTTGTACAATAGGACAATCGCTCATCTGGGCCTATGCGCGTTTCGCCACGCGAATATCAAAGATGCGCACAATTGTTTGGTTGACTTAATGGTCACCGGTAAGGTGAAGGAGCTGCTAGCGCAAGGCCTTCTTCCCCAAAGGCAACACGAGCGCAGCAAAGAGCAGGAGAAGATCGAGAAACAGAGACAAATGCCCTTCCACATGCATATCAACTTGGAACTTCTCGAATGCGTCTATCTGGTCTCAGCGATGCTCATCGAGATTCCGTACATGGCTGCGCACGAGTTTGACGCGAGGAGACGGATGATATCTAAGACTTTCTACCAGCAACTGCGATCAAGCGAACGTCAGTCACTGGTAGGGCCGCCGGAGTCGATGAGGGAGCACGTTGTCGCCGCTGCGAAAGCAATGCGCAATGGGAACTGGCTGGCTTGCAATAATTTCATTATCAATGAGAAGATGAACGCGAAGGTGTGGGACCTCTTCTATCAAGCGGGTAAAGTTCGCGACATGCTCACAAGACTGATCAAAGAGGAAGCGTTGAGAACGTATCTGTTCACTTACTCCCACGTGTATGACTCGATCTCGATGCCGAAACTGGCGGAGATGTTCCAGCTGAAACGACCCGTTGTACATTCCATCATAAGCAAAATGATCATAAACGAGGAGCTGATGGCATCGCTGGACGACCCGACGGAGACCGTCGTGATGCATCGCAGCGAGCCCAGTCGGCTTCAATCGTTAGCGCTCCAGCTCACTGACAAGGTGAACAACTTCGTCGATTCCAACGAACGCATCTTCGAAATGAAGCAAGGTAATTCATGGAAATCCTATAGTTTTATTTATTAAATTCTGGTATAATGTTATATTTTTTATTGTATAATAGGAAACTTCTTCTCGAGAGGGAACCAAGGAAACTTCCGTGACAGACAAAACTACAATCGACAGGGACAAGATTGGGGTCGGCAGAGACGCGACCGTGACAGGGATCGCAATAGGGAAGAGAATCGAAACTATTGAAACAGGAATTAAATTGGACATTATTTACGTGGGGTACCAGGTTTCTCATTGTACCGTGTACGCGCTCATGTGAATAATGTTGGAAATAACAGTATACAAAGTAACCATATATTATTTTAATATATATTCTTACTTCGTACTTCCTATTTACATTTATCGTACAAAAATAAACAATATTGTATTGTTACGCATGATTTAATCAGCACTTAGCTGACGCTTATACATCTTGGACTTTCTCGAGTATTTTATTACCAGTTATCACGCTGTCCGACGCTAGAACGAGTCGGATTCCGGTAGCTTTCTCTATGAATCTGCAGGCTGTTATCTCGGCACAAGAAATGCCACCGATAACGCATATAACTACCATCTTTGGTAATAATGATCCACGCTGACCGCTTATAACGCAGTTCGATAAGCTGGCTAATTCGTCCAAGATCTTCGAATCTCTGTCCTGGCTCGCCACGGCGTTCAACACCTGAGCCTGTCGAAATTAATGCAATGTGAATTATATGAATTTATAGAGTAATTTAATGTTGTTGGATACTGACGATCAATGGCACGTATGCGTTGTTAAACACGTAACCAGGGCCCTTTTGATCAGTATGCTTGAAATATCCAGGCAACAGTTTCAGCTTTTGTTTGTTGCTCCACTCGCTGCTCCAGTTCGGTAGTTTGTGCAAAATATTATCCTCTCTGCACTTCAATAGACCTATACTTTGCAATTTATAGAACAGCGGTATGTGTTTGTACCCGTGAGCGTGGAGATGAAGCTTTTGAATGGAGTGCAGCTCGTTTTGAGTGACCCCGTCGCTTGCGATTGATAACAGGCAAAGCAAACGTATTGTCCTCAAAGGATTCTCATCTAAAAATATGATTATTGGAAAACGATAGGTTTCAGAATTTGAGAACATGCATACCTATGTATCTTTCTATATAATTCAAACATTCTTTCCTCTCCTTGCATTCGAGTATCCACTTCTCTATCCTTTGCAGCGTTTGAAAATCCGAGCTCAAAGTGTCTGCGATCAATTGGCAGGCGGATATGTGAAAGGCGAGCTGCCGCGTGAGGTCCCTCGTCTTCTGTAATCTCGTCGCCACGTATCGCTCCATCTCGGCTAGTTTCATCGTCTGTATCGCGCCCTGTTCCGCTGACGCACAACATGATTACTAATTTTATTGGCTGCAAAATTGAAATCTTTGAAAGAAATTTTTTTTAAATACATTTAAGAGACTTTGCCTTCCCGTGGAGAATCGGGAAAACTTCGCTGCAAGGAGTGTCCCTCACTTCTCCATAAATTTGATCTTTGTCAGGGTCCAACTTCGTCTGGGACTTGCCCAGAGTCCCGATACCGGCGTTTATCTCTACCACTTCATGTAGCAACCCGGCATAAGTGACGGGAGTCAAAAGCGGTGTGACTAGATCAGAATTTCTATCCATCAGAATCAAGGCTCCTATTTCGTTCTCTATATTGGAGGAACCCAGGCACTGCTTCATTGATTCCATGATTTTTAACATCTGGTGACTATGTTTTCCAATAGACACGGTCAATTTCGGCGAACCGAGAATCAGCTGCAGTGACCACAGGCCACGTGCCAATGCCGGTAGCAGTGTGGTATCTTTGTGATAATACAGATCGGTAAACATACAATTCTCCAGAGATAAGACATTTCCATCTAATCTTATGAACTCCCATGACAATGTTTGCAAGGTGACCAATCCTGACAGACCTAAGCAAACATTTTCACTCTTAGCCTATCATGATATCTGATTTGATTGGATTATGTTTAGATGTAATCACCCTCTTCTTCGATTATTGAGTTAAGGACAGTGGGTACGAATGGTGTGACCAGGATGTGATGGCTCGGTGGTATGTGTGGTTTCGCAGTTGGAGGAATTTCTGACTGTATTTGATCCAGTACCCTTTTACAAGCAATCAAATCACTTGAAACCAGGAACACGTGTTGTGGATTTGTCAACTTCAATCCCTGTTCCATTTTATAGATCTTCTCCACACCATACCGTCTAAAGCAGAAAAGTGACATGAGGTCATTTATTTTTGCTGAAGATATCAGGTCATTGTGTATGAAACTTGACAAACAAAGCATAAATTATTTATTTTTCATTGAGCAGCACGGATCAATTACCATTGAAATGGCAAAAGTATGTAGATAATATGGGTGCACGCTTCGATGAAAAATAAATAATTCTCATTTGCGAAACATGTGTAAAATATTTTATTTGTCAAGTTTCATGCTTAACGTCATAATAGTACTTAATAATTACTTAAGTACAGAAATTCCTATGAAGCAATCCAAAATTTTCATAAGCTTTTGTTCAATAATCAAGTCTTTCGCCCCGGGGATCGTGTCCAATATCTCGACCAATTTCCGTTGACTTATCTGCTGCAGAACGTTCAGTCTATCGTCCAACGTGATGTCCATGTTTCTTCAACCCCGGCCGGGTATGCAGCAGATTTTTTTCGTTAATTGACGCCCGAGGTTTATTGACGTTCGTTCGTTCGCTTTCGATTTCGGATTAAATCGTCGTAGCTTCGACCGAGCCTCAGCGAAGGGGCATAGCATGACAGATCGTGCGGCAACGCGGGTAGTGCGCCCATGTGGTAAACCCTCGTAAACCGTCTAGCGTAGTGTCGTAGTGAATCGCGTCCGAGCCTCACGCGTACACGTTCCTCGTCGGTAGGGTTATTTAAAAATGGCGGACGCATCGTCTTCCGATACTACCTCAGACTGTTGCAATGAATGGTACTCTGATATTACCTCCGAAAAATCGGAGTACGTTATAGTGGGCCAGAAGCCGTGTCTCTCTCATCGTCGCAGCAAGAGGCATTTCCTGCAGAAGCTATTTTTAAGAGAGGTAAGTCCGCTTAACCTTGCGCCAGCCGCGAGGGCATCAATGCAAGCGAGCGTTGACAGCGTACGCCTTTCAAAATACTCCGGTTATCTGTGAAAATACGATTGGGCCACGAATGCCCGGAGAATCTCGACTCCTCCACGAGGTCGTACACGGTCATTGTTGAACGATACATCGTGCTCCATTCTCGATGGGCGCAAGAAAAAATCTGCTCTTGATCTTGCTCCGTCGATTCTTCTTAGCGGATTTTTCTCCGTCGTTACTCGAACAAATCGAACACTTCGTAATGTAGCTCGAAGGGGAGATACAGATCGAATAGATAGGAGGCAAGGGAATAAAATTCTTCGGGTTGAAGTAGCAAGGGATTGTTCTAAAGGAAAGGGTGACTCTTTAATGCATCAATGCTAATCACTTTATTCGATTTCTCCGGTCGTCATTCAAACACCTCGTGAAATGTAGATTGAACAATAAATAGATACAAGCGAAGATATGTAATAGAGGATGATTTTTTTTTTATAGATTAGAGGCTGTTTATCAGCGCACAAGTATGCCGCGGAGGAAAGACTTTTCACCGCTGTACCCTCGTGGAGACACCTGCCGCTGTTAGGCGTCCTCCCGAAATCGGCATTGGAAGCAGGGTACGCTTATAGCATGTATAATCAGACCGAATAGCTAGAATGAAAGATTGTTCGCTAATCGAGGAAACTTATAATAATAATAATAATTGTTATGATTAAAGACATATTGTAATGGGATTGACACAATGTGGTCAGTTTTTACTTACATACACGTTCTCCATCGACGTGAGCGGCACTACCTCTTTCTATAAATACTTGTTACACTGGTGGGCATTCACTCCGAACCACGTGGCGCGTAAAGTCGCGGAAGTTACGCTGTTCGGTAATTACACCATCCATAGAGAATTATGTATCGTTATATCTCAGTGGCCAATGGAAAGGAACAAGTTGGTAATACACGGTCTTTGGTAAGGATCGTAATCCTCCTCCAAGCTTTAAGCTAAAGACAACAATTTTACATGGAATTTATTTTCCAGTACGAATCTTCCGCCGACAGACCGAGCATACTTAACGATAACTACAGTACCGTCTCTGGATAATTGCAAAGACTGTTTAAAGGTGGCTGCCTCTTACGAAGAAGAGGGCGAAGGTAACATCTAGTAGCTCTGTTAAATACATAAATACATATATATATATAACAGTGTTCTAGATTTATCGATTTACAGAATTAGCAGCTAATTGGGACGGTTGTGTGCGGTGTAACTGCCTCCAGCACGGGCTCACTGTCCACACCACCTACGAAGTAATTTCCCCATATCCTAGGTTCCGTGCCACGGTGTGCTTGAACTATACGAACCACGTGGTAGTTAACACAGGGAACTTTTTACATGTGCTCAGGGTGGATTTGGACATTCCGCGATCGAAAAATTCGAGGTCCTCCGATAAGGATACCGTGATTCCCGACGCGATATCGTTAGATGTGAGCGATGTCGAGGAACTGGACTATACGAAAATGCTGGAACGTTACGAGAGCTCCGACGAGAAGGCCGGCACACCTGAGTGCGTGCCGGATCAGCCGGCCCGGTGCGACGCGAATATAGAACACGAACTTTTAGAGGAAACAATTAAACTAGATGATAAGTTAACCCGTGATTCGTTAAATACCTCCAATCAAAGCGATTGTGTCTGTGATACGAAGCGATCTGTGGACGTGAAGCCGTGCGAATGCTCCGCGGACTACGGTGACTGCAGGTGCTGCAGCGATGGGCCGATTGCTCGAACTGAGCAGCACGCGATCTCCGTCAGGGACAAGATCCTACAGGACTTCTGCGAGGACATGTCCCAAGAGCTGAACATCGGCAGTGATCTGATTACCTTAGTGAAGCACCCGTCGTGTTCCCCGCGATCCGCACCCCAGAGACTACCCGCCGATCTCCGGACGATGACCTGGTCCTCGCCGATCCTCACGCCGCCTTCGGACATACTGAAAACGCGGAACACAGAGTCTAGTCATAGAAGTACGCGCGGTCAGCGATCCAATTCCCCTCAACCCGGTGGCTCGACGGACAGCAACGTCGCCACAGTTAATTCCCCGCTGCACTCGGTTCCCGTCAGCTCTTCCTCCTCGCGTACGTCGCGGCTTATGTCGCCCCCGGTGACGAGATCCTTCCGGCATCCGAGTCCCCGCAAGAGATCGAACCTGCATTCGCCTCCGCCGATCGTGAGCACAACGTCAACAAGAACAACGCGGGCCACGTACAAGCTTACCTTGGAAGCTGAAAAGGCGTACGAGTTCACGGACGAGGCTCAAGAGACTTGCGAGAAGCTCAGCTCGTTCCGGAAACGCAGGCTCGCCGACAAGAAGTACGAGTTCTGTGAGACCGAGGACGCCGAGAACATAGTTCCTTTCAAGCACATACGGGATCAATTCAACCGCGGCTGTTCCATACACCAGATATCGTCATCCCCGACGATGTCACCGGTACTTCCAAACGGTAAGAAGCACTGGGTGGATTCTGACCAGAGCGAAACCGATGATCTCAGCGTTAGCCAGGACATCGCCTTCAACGATTTATCAGATTCAGGTAAATCTGCAGTTCTCCGATTATTTTGTTCACATGATCAATCACGTTGCTTTTGACTTGCCAGCCGAGAAGAATGTATTGCGTCCATTAAACCAGAATCAGTTGTCTAACGGCGGTTTCAACAGGGACCGTGTCAACAAGTATTCCGTCAACTCATCACCATTAGTTCCAAAAATCAATTTACAGTATCCTAATATAAAGTGTACAGCGCATTTTAAGAGGAGCTACATAGAGCTCGACGACGAGATGATATCCGTTATCACGGACGTCGAAGGTACATTTAAATTAACTTCTAATATGAACAAAAATGTGATAATCGTGAATGCTTCCCAGATGAGGAAACCGGAGGATATGTCAGTTATCAGTGCGTGCTTCCTATGCATGTCCACGGATCTGGATATGTTCAAATGCAAATGATTAGCAACAGTAAAGCCGAGAGATTGGTATCGTCTTAAACTTTCGCACTCGTTTAATGTATAATAAAATAGCGAATTGTTGTTTCAACACAATCCTTCCAGGTCGTGCCTATCGTCTCGATAAACCAGCGGAGCTTCGATATCGAGACGTTCTCTCATCACATCGCCGACTGGATGTGCACACTATTCAAAAAGAGATACTGGCACTGCAGTGACTATGACATAGAAATAATAGACGTTTGCGCTCTGAGTGGTGACATTATCTGTCTGTTGATCATGAAGATTCAAGCTAGCGAAATTAACAGTCAGACTCAATGGTTAGTTAAATGATTTTGCAATTTTTATCTCCCGTTTAAAACGTGTTTGATGATCTCAGCCCTCCGGAAAGGAAACAGTACGAGGTGGGATGTAAATTCACGTGGAACATCGATACAAGCCAGTACAGAATAACGGACATACTGCCATTGGAAGAAGCGAAGCCAGAGCTGTGGAATCCAAACTGCATTTTAAACCTACTCAGCCCACTGTGGAATCCAACCAGGCGGCTAGCGCCGAAACTGAGAGAGAAGATACAACAACCATATGCGCATACAATACGATTCATGCATAACGAAATGACATTGGCAGGTGAGTGAAACAACGAGGGTTCTATTTGAAATGCAAGATACTTGTTAAATGAGAGTGTGCAATTTTTAGGGGAATCCATAACCAGACTGTGCGACTTGGACAATCTGGTAGCATTCTACATAACGCCGATGTCCAACTATTCCTCAGCCGAATAAAGTGATCATCGGCGATTGTCGACAATATATTGTAAACGTTTATTGTTACGAACCTAAAGGTCTCGTAAGTTAGCGTGTACAATTGTAACGCGATCGTACCCCGTACATAAAATTTATGATAATTATTACAGAGAATCGTTAGTTTCAAGCGATGATATTAACTGCGGATATAATAAGTTGAATGATAGAATCTTACCATGTTTTTTTTT
>SHCU01000335.1:87556-101585 GCA_004307685.1 Ceratina australensis
CTTTTCTGATCAGGTACATTGGCTGTTGGAGAATTACGAGACAGCAGACGGCGTCTCTCTCCCAAGATCCACTCTGTACAACCATTATTTACGACACTGTTCTGAGAACAAGTTAGATCCCGTGAATGCTGCCAGTTTCGGAAAGCTGATACGTTCTGTATTTCTGGGTTTGAGAACCAGACGATTGGGCACGAGGTGAAGAATCACGCCATCCCTTTTTGCAATGTACTCGCTTTGCATCATTAAAAATAACTGTATCTTTATCCAGAGGGAATTCGAAGTATCATTATTATGGTATCCGCGTGAAGCCGAGTTCTCCTCTTGTGATGCTGAACGAGGATGGGACGCCTCGTCAGCAACAGAACTCGAACTCGCTAACGAAACGGGTCAGATTCGCGAAGCCCGACCACACGTACGATGCCACGCATTCTCACACGAACATTGCATCGAACAATTCGCCGCAGTATCATCAGTACCTTGGGGAAGCGAGCGGCGCGATTCCAGAGTTCCCAGAAATAATAGTCGGCCACGGTTCGTCCCTGCCGGAGGACTGCACGCTGGAGGACATAGACACCTTCCGCAGTATATACAGAGAACACTGTGAAGCGTTCTTAGACGCCGTTCTCAACTTCGAGTTCGCCACCGTGGAAAGCCTGTGGAGAGAATTTTGGCGTAGCCAGGACAATAATAACGGCGACGAATGCGAGGAGGAGAAGTATTTATCGAAGTAAGATTCTCAAAATCAAATAATTCGAAACGATTACTTGTGGCAGTGTATTTATTTAATTGTGATCGTTCAGGACTAAACTCTACCAGATGTGCAAATGTTCAGAGGTTCAGGATTTCATAAGGACAGTTGATTACACGTTTTATCAAAATTTAGTAGAAGTACTAATGCCCAATGTGTTGCGACCTATACCAAGTAAGTTAAACACAGTCCGTTTTCGCTTATATCATCGACGTTGAAACGTTAACTTGACGGATGATTTTTAGGCTCGCTAACACAATCGATTCGGAATTTCGCGAAGGGATTAGAATCGTGGCTGACGTCAGCGATGGCTGATTGTCCCGAGGAAATGACGCAAATAAAGGTACAACTAGAACATCACAACGAGATCTCCGTCGCCCTAACTATATATTTAATTCCAGTTGAATGCGGTGTCTGCGTTTGCTCAGACGCTGAGGCGTTACACGTCCTTGAACCATCTTGCTCAAGCGGCGCGTGCAGTGCTCCAAAATTCTAGTCAAATAAATCAGATGCTGGCCGATTTAAATCGCGTTGACTTTCACAACGTTCAGGAACAGGTATCAATCGAGATGACAAAACGCTTTAATTAATGCTATATGTTGCTATGATGAATGCTATATGTTTTATTTCAACAGGCTTCTTGGGTTTGCCAGTGCGATTACGCGACGGTGCAGCGACTGGAAGCGGATTTCAAAGTGACGTTGCAGCAACAAAATTCCTTGGAGGATTGGGCAATTTGGTTGAAGAGCGTCGTGACGCAAGTTCTCAAGCCGTTCGAAGCGAAACCATCATTCGCGAAGGCTGCTCGGCAATTTTTGCTCAAGTGGTCATTCTACAGGTAATTGTCACGAATATATTGTCAGCGGTAGGTGATACTATTTTTTAATCGTTCTTCTCGACAGTTCCATGGTTATTCGTGATCTCACCTTAAGAAGTGCAGCTAGCTTCGGTTCTTTCCACCTGATCCGGTTGCTGTACGACGAATACATGTTTTATCTGATCGAACATCAAGTAGCAGTCGCCACAGGAACAACGCCAATTGCAGTGATGGGCGATGTGCGTTCACATTAATAAGTTTGAAACATTTTCCACTGAGCATTAGATTAACAATCGTTAATTTTCAGAAAAGTCAGAACTGTTCTTTAGTTAGCGCGTTTGGTGCCACATCGAACGGAGGTAAAGTACTTGAGATTCATCGAGTTTAAATCGAAACTAGAACTGTTTAGTAAGCCTTGTTTCTCTTCTAGACACATCAAGCACTGATCAACCAAAGCGTATGAAACTAAGCTAACTGCGTGCCTACGTAATTTAGTCTTGGAAATAATGCCAGTAGCACCTGATAATGAAACGTTAGCACAAGAGCATGCAGGCCTACTAACACACTAGTCCCATAAATTATAATTTTATATATATAGGACGAGATCTTATCGTATTACGACTTAAAACAAAGAAGATTTTTGCATAACGAACGCCCAAGATGTATACAATCTAAGTAAGTTTTGTGTGATATAACGCGTAGGTACATATACGTATGTAATGCATTCTTCGTATCGTACGGAAACGTCGCGAGTATAACACGAGGCGTGAAGTGTCGTCGGTACGACGTTTAACATGTATCATCTAGTCGAAACATCTTTCAAATATGTACGGGACCATGAATTTCTCATGCCCCTGTAGTGCTTGATATTGCAAGCTTACTCGACCGCGTGTCCTCGTCGAGACCCTAACGCCTTGTTTTGATTAAGAGACGAGATAAGCAATTGTTTGATGGACAGTACTTTGTATCGTAATTTTTTGTACCGTTAGACAGAGGTCGAGTGAGCTTAAAATAGTAAACAAGTCAAATTTAAGCAGGACAGAACGTACTCGAGAGGGGGACGAGACAAGTTTACCCTGCATGCAAGTTCATATCGACGAATTCTATATTTTGCACAAATACCCGAGTAATGTTATACGAAATCCGCCCTGACGACGGTATTGTCAAAATGAAGTATGTGAAAACTATTCCTATCGAAGAGAGCGCGAAGGAGGCGAGAGCAAATGCGAATTAGATTAACTAATTATATATAACCGGACACGAGTTTTAGATATATCTCTGACATTCATATTTTTTAAACGCAATTTATTGATTGTACATCGAGCTAAAAGAAGAAAAAAAATGATGTTCTGTTGTGAGCCGTCTGTTACACTCTTAATATATATATATATATATTCTTTCAGTATTTTTAAACGAATAGTACAAAACAGCGACGGTCGGGGATGACGGGATCGTTTTGATTTACTGATAGAATATACGCTATGATTCTTATACGATTAAATGTATATACGCGATAAACTGTGTGGCTGAGTATAGAGAATTTGCATAGTTGTTGAAAAGATGAAATTGAATCCAGACGGATATGCTGTAATGACAAAAGCTCCGCGAGTGTCTTCGAACTTCGTGCTTCGCATTTATTAATTAATTTTACTACATACTGTGAAACTGCAATGACTTTTGTATATTTGTAGACACTCGGTGTTGAACTTGTCTCTGTAGCGAGCTAACTAAATTTTAAGTAAGTAATTGTGCGTTTCACGTTGTATCTTTTTTTTTGTTATATCCCGTTTTATTTTTACGGGAATATGTTTTTTTATGAACTTGTTTTCTAATGCTACCAAAAGACTTAATACTTTTATTTCTGTAAGCGCCTTAGCCGAGGAGAAGTATACTCATTAAAACTTTGTATGCACCTATGTTCTGTTCCAATCGAAATTCTCACGTTTCATTCATGCTCATTATTGTATATTAATTTCACGCGTGTATCTCTCGAAGCTGGTACAAAGTTTCAATGAAAACGATGTGGTGGAAATATTTTCCGAACTCGACTTGGCTTATTAATTATTATTTATGGAACTTGCACTCGAAGTATCGCACGACACGTTTCGGTGTGCGTGTACATATGCGTATGTAAAGTTTAAACGCTTGCACTTTTCACAATGGGACGAGTATATCAAAGAATTCTCAGTCGAAATTGTTGAAAGAGTGACGTGCGTTAGTTCGTTCGGGTACGGGGTCGACGTTAAAAAATGTATTTTTTACCGCAAACCATCGCTGTATAGGTCGTTTATCATCTAAGCTTCATAAACGCGCATCATTGTACTTTAAGCGGAGTTAAGAACACAGTTGGCCGAGTCTCCGAGGAAGATCTGAAGCTAAGAACTTCTACGAGCAAACTGAGATGTTTGGCAAGAAGAAAAGAAAAACTTGGTGCCTTTTATTTCACGCAAGAGGGGAACGAACAACATTTTTTTACTGTACCTTGATTACACGAGGAATCGAGGCCAAACGACCAAAACGAATGAAACTGATAGTTAACGCTCTTCCTTTGGGACTTATTTTCTAGCGTTTTACTTTGAAGAAATAATTGGTGGCCGCGAGTACGAATGAAATTTTACCAAACAGAAGGGAAGCATCGGTTCATCGAACTACCGTTTCCACGATGAAGAAAATAGTAAAAGTTTCTTCCAAAGTGAAATCCACTTTACTGAAGATCATAATAAAGGGTACTAAATAATGGTCGAGGTTTTATTAAATTGCGATATTCGCAGATAGTTTTAACGAGAGTAGGATTACAAATTTATAAATATGCATATATATGTATACACACAAATATAAATATATATGTTTATTTATTGTATAAAAGTATTGCATACTAGTCAAACTTGATAAACTTAAAGAGAGAGTAAACAGGGATTGAGTATCACACAGTAAATTGGTTGCGCATTGTATCATTTGTGCAAGGGGGAGAGAAGAGGAATAGGATATTTCCATAACTATAATGAGCTTATACATGTAAAGAAACTACCGATATGTGTACTTAGCATTAAGAATGGCTTTCTATCGAATTTTTATGTTCCCTTTTCTTGTCGACGAGAGTCTGTGCAGTGTGGGCAAGTATGATCGAATATAGAAACGTGTGCCGATTAAGTGTACACGTTTCAAAATCAATCATTATTGAAATCAAAATGAAGTAGTCGCGTCGTTGTAATGTGCGTGTAACTGACGGCCGTTGTACACGGTTCTATATCAGTCTAATACTTGCTCGTAACTTTGTATTAGGTAGGATCGCTGTTTGTAAGTTTCACACGTAATTTATCAGAAGCGAGATTTTGTAGTCTTGTTGTTGACGATGAAAGATCAAACTTACCATGGTTTCCTATGTTGCGGAAGAAGACGGCCTTAAAACAATTCCGATCGCGGGGGCAGAGAGGAAAAAGAGAGAGATTTACTGCGTTGTTAAATGATGGACAGTAAGGGAAAATTAGGAGAGACACATCTCTACGGGGAGGGTGGCAGGGAATGGGAAAAGTAAAAGTATCGTTTTTCCTTGATAACTTAAAGAAAATATTTTGATACCTCCAGATTTGCACAAGTCGAGTGTCATTCATTACCGCTTGAATAAGATTATTTTTACTGAATGCAGCTCAAAAGGTGAACGGTAACAACTTAATATAAATCATGCGAGGCGTGTAAGAAGCTCTAAGAACTGTGTGAATGTGTGGATCACAAAGAAAAGAATAATAAATATATGTTTAAAACTTAACGGTGATCTCATTCAATCGTATGTTGTTTTTATTTTAACCCTTAAATATTATTAAATGTGCATTTCTTACGTTTTTTCATATAATTCTTCAATGAATGTATAAAATTCGGAATTTAATAATGAAATAGATTTCCGACTGTTTCAAAATACGCGGCATTTTCTACGTACAGACGCCATATTGCCCGCTGGCGATAGTTGCTCCTGATCGTGCTTTGTAGTGAAAAAGTCATGGATTTCTCTCGAAATTAGTCACTAAGTGGCCAAAGTTTTACTTATTTCGTGTAGATTGTGCATCCTTGAAAATGTACAAGTAAAAATAGCTATTAAATTTACCGCGAAGTGATAGAACATCGTCATACATGCGTCCGGTATTTTAAGTACTTCGTTATGCGATCAAAATGTATTTTATTCGGTTTATTTGACAAAAAACGTTATTAAAAAGCAAGCAGAATGAAATAGAGTAAAAAATGGGTAGGATGGAATCATTTAACTCTTTACTTTTTCTTTATTTGAATAGATAGAATCTGCCATGCATGAGAACCAATGTTCGGTCATGATTCAAACTGTTTCACCGCGTTTGCCCTACGGCGTCCTCTGTTCAGTATCGTGTTTTAAACGTTTGAACTGATTGTGAGTAGTGTATGAATATTAGTGTTATTTGTGGAATAATAGCGATTAAAGAAATAATGGGATATCTTGAGGCGAAAACTTGCAGTTCATAGAGTTAACACTGTCTTTCAGATGTCTCCAAGCTTCCCACAGGATGATCGAATCAGTGAGTAACAGTACAATCTTTTATAAGAATTAGCAACACGAGAGCAATCTGCTTTTTATTGAGTTTTCGGTATATTGTTTGTCGAGTGCCGTTTCAAGTTGCATCATAAAATCGTGATTAATAATCAAATCGCAGTAAGTAATTTCCATCTTCGTTGTTTGTTATAATACATTTTTTGTTCCTGAAATTGGGTGGGAGAAGAAGGCTAACATAATGCCAATATAATGGCTTTTCCATAGTCCCTGATAATTTCAAGCTATTTTAAATATACAAGTATCTATTTCACCAAAGCGCATTTCATATTTATAATAAACTTTGGACGCAGCTCCATCTGGTCCTTATCAGGCAGCCACCTGTCTGTAAATGATACCGTTGCTTTAACGAAAAAAGCGCAGGAACCTGTAAATCTCGATTGGTCACGTGACTAAGAAGAATAAACTATTTGGCAGGCCTGTTGTATAATGTTAAATAATTGATACCCGGGACCTGGGACCCTGGATAACAATCGGCGTTGTGCGCCAGTGAGCAACAGGACCGACACAGTGCGTCACCGTCTTTGTTTATAAGATACTTTGAATGAGGGGAAACGACTGACGAATATCAAAGTAGAATTACAAAACAATTTACGGCTTAAACTAATTCTAGTAGTCGAAGGTCGACGGCATTTTTTGAAGGGTTTTCATACCGTTCTCCATTGGTTACGGGTGTTCTTTCTCCTCGCATCAGAATCGCACGCAGGTATATAAAAGAAAGATTGTTAAATGTTTCGCTGTTTTCTGTTCCCCGTCTTTATCCAAGTGTTCGATTTAATTCAATACATGGTTATTCGTTGTTTAACTACCGTGTAAGCCTTTGGAAAATGTCCCGAGTGCAGTTCACTGATGGACAGATGGTATAGTTGAGCTTGTATAAAATTGTTCAAATTCTCGATTCAGCATGGAATATCTGATATTTTATAATTGTTATTTTGCTTCTCACGAGAAAACTGCTGTGAAAGGTAGTATATTAAGTTTTCCTTATACTATATGTCTGCTTTCAAATAAAAAACTTTCTTAAGAATAGGAAGAAGTTTAAACAAAATAATCTTGTGTTAGAGAGATCTTATGTTTCGACGTAAGATTTAAGTTGAAATCAGATTGATATAAACGGTATTTCTGAATTCTATTCATCCTGTGTCCATATTCCTTAAAACTGATGTTCCTTTCGTATTCTACATTCTACTTTTGACCCTTACTGCACATGTAAATCTGGGTCATTTGCGCCCGGGCAAAATCGACCCGCGCAGGATTATTTGTTCATGTAAAACAATCGTTTACACAGACTTATTACCGTTTCTCTCCATTGTAAAAGATAGCATTCGAATTATTTCTATAACCTTCGCAAATAAAAAAAGAGGACGCGTAGACGCGACTCATTTATAATTAGAAGACAATTAGACGGTATCTGTGATAGTTCAGAATTTATATTAATTGATCAAAACTGAATATTGAGAAATTCACGTGAAACGGAGACAGACTGATTTAATAGTTAAAAAGTGATCGAACAATTTGCGTTAACAAAAGTTGATAATTTTATTTAAGTCCCACGGTACCATATTGTCAGGTTCCGAGGTTACGCAAGGCTCGTTTGAGGTAAATGATTCCTGGATTAAATCCCCTCTCGTCGTGCTTCTTTATCTCCGACCCCTCGTCTTCTTACATTCACCCTCAATTCATCGTTATTAATTCGCATGGAGGATACCTATCCTTGCTCGATGGCTGTATGCATTCTGTTCGAACGAAATGTGATTTGGGTATACTTTCGATTGTTAGGCAGAAAATGACCTCAATTGATAGCGATGCCAACTTCAAGGAAGAGACAACGTTCACAGTCGTCGAGGATTTTGACACGTATACTCTACTCAACGAGGATGACGAAAATGAAAATTTCGATATGGTGGTCGTGAACACGCCAGTGTATACTCGTAAAGTGGACAGTGTCTGTAAGACTTGCCTCATGGAGGACACGACGAAAGTTGACGGTAAAGAAATCATTAAATAAGGAATTCGTACGTTTCATTAGTGCCGCTTGTAAATGTTAGGCCGTAAGGTTACTTTGGTTATACAGGCAGACGGTTTGGTAACAGTACTATTAAACGTTTGAGAAACAGCTGATGTTTTAAGGTTTCTGTAGACAGAGACACACAGCCTTCCCTTTCTTTGTTGCTCTAATACAATAATAAAATCAATGTAGAGTTAGTTACTCAATATTCCTCGACAGAATAGTATGATACTGCTTTCAACATGCCTGTACAAAACAGAAGTAGGAAGAAATCAAAACGTCGAGGTATCATCATCGAGAATAGTTCCTAATAGTTCCATCAGATATTTAGTCTACGAGTACACAGTTAAGGTGATTTAAAACAAGATTGTTTCCACTTTAGATCTGGAGGACATGCAGTTGACACCTACTCATGTCGTAGACAATGATAATGTTAATGAGAAAGTAAATATACAACCAACATATGATGAAACGATAGATGAAAGGCTACCAGAAACAGTGACATTGCTTACGACACCAGATGGAGGGAAATTGTATTTAATAGGCACTGCTCATTTCAGTGTCGAAAGTCAGAATGATGTTGCAACGGTAAATAGATCACATTTCGTCGTTTGAAGATGTCCCCATCTCTCGAAAATAAGTTTCCCTCAAAGTCGCTTGTTTAGATGATAGTTAATAAGCCTGTGTTCGAGAATCATTTGTACACTTAATAAGACCATCGTTTTTTTTAAGATCATTCGAGCTGTGCAACCTCATGTAGTTGCAGTTGAACTGTGTAAACACAGAGTGCAGATCATGCAATTTAATGAGGAAGTTCTCTATGAGAATGCAGCGAATTTTGATTTTCGTAAGTTTTACCCGACACCTCAACTAGATCACCTCAGAGCCAGTGAACACAGTTGTTTCAAATTTTCCTTCTAGATACTGTATTAGATGTGTTGAGAGAATTTGGGTTGTATAAGGGACTCATGCACATTGTGCTAAGTCGAAAGGTTGCTGATCTTGTGAAGCAATTGGGAATGCCTCCGGGTGGCGAGTTTCGCACCGCGTTTACAGAGGTAAATCGGACGTCTCATTTAATTGATTCGCATCATACATAAGTGTAAAATAAATTATCTACAAGAAATTCATACTAAATTATTTTAAAAGAATGATGCGAATGGATTAATTTAAAATAAATGCAGGGATTAATTGTGAATTGTTCAGGCGAAAAAAGTTCCCAATTGTATGGTTCACTTGGCGGATCGGTCGATTGACATGACTTTCCAACGCACGCTGTGTCAATTGAGCTGGTGGGAAATCGTAAAGCTCTTGTGGATGGTAATACGATTGGACGCCCATATCAGTAAGGAGGATGTCGAGAGGTTTAAAGGGAAACATCTGATAGCTGAAATGGTGGCAAAGCTAAAGGAAGAATTCCCATCAGTAGAGAGAACATTTATCAGGGAAAGAGATGTGTACCTAGCGTACTCCCTACAAGTATCCATGCAGGGAGCTATGCTAAGGCCAGACATCACGGAACCTTTGAGAATCGTCGCGGTCGTTGGTATAGGACATGTACCTGGGATTACAGAGCTGTGGGGAAAAGTGAAGATAGACGATATACGACCTATCATGCAGTATTGGTTGTTCTAGTTCATTTCTGTCCTCTTGTAACATACTGTTACGTATCAGACGCATGTAGTATCATGGTAAATCTTGGTTCACAAACCGTAAGACACTTATTTGCAATTATAAAGCCTGACAGATATTCCAACTTAGTTTAATCAGAAGAAGTTTATTTGATCAGAGTGCATGTGTGTGAATGATGATACGAGGGTATGGTACATGAGGACATACATCGTTATGATAAATCTTGATGAACATCAACTTATTTTGGTTGCAGAGTGCCTCCGCAAGCGTTGTCGACAAAGATATTGAAATTAACTCTTAAAGCCTCATTGCTAGGGGTTGTCCTTTACGTGGGATATAAATTCATACCGTTGCCTTCGAGCAGTACATTGGAATTGATGAGGTCGTCGGTCGTGGGACTGTTGAAGGTCAGTGATGGAAATTAAATTAGAACATCCGAGAGGGCATTACGTAGAACGAGAAGGAGCCGACGGAAGCAAAACAATTGTTTACTTTATTTCACGCTGCTCGATTCTGAAAAGAATCTTTTGGATCTGTTTGGTTGAACTGTAAAAGGGAAGTCCGTGATCATGGATGCGAATGCCGGCGAGGACGAGTACGTGCATGAGGTGCCCGGCGTCATGTACGTGGCGCGCAACATTCCAGGTCCCGGTATCGATTTGGACGAGTTTGAGTCGGAGTACAGCGTAGGCTGTTCGTGCACAACTCGATGCATCTACGATCGGTGTTCGTGCACGCGCGCTACTCCGAATTATATCGATGGACTGATACTAGACGAAGACAAATCCTCAGAGCCTATAATGGAGTGTAACTCCTACTGTACTTGTGACAGCGATTGTGGTAACAGATTGGTGCAAAATGGTCCATTGAAATGTCTAGTTGTGAGAGAAGTCGACGGCAAGGGTCTCGGTTTGTTCACTAGTAAATTGATCAGGAAGAATCAATTCATTTGCGAGTACGCTGGTGAGGTGATAGGCGTGAGGGAAGCGAGGCGTAGAGTAGAGGCGAACAAGAACAGCGCGAATTACGTCTTGGTAGTTAACGAGCATGTTGGAGATAGAGCGTTAGTCACGTGCATAGATCCAAAACAGTTTGGTAATATCGGCCGTTATGCGAATCACAGCTGCGAGCCGAACGCTAAACTGGTACCAATCAGGGTCGAGGGACCAGTACCTCGATTATGTTTGTTCGCATCCAGAGATGTAGGGATCGGGGAAGAAATAACTTTTAACTACGCCGGCGGAGTTAATTCCGTCCGTAATCCGAGTGTTACACGCTGTCTTTGTGGTTCCAGTAACTGTTCCGGTTATCTGCCTCATAATTCTATTTAAAAGCTGTTCAGCCCTCATTTAATAGAAATTGCTCGAGGGCCTTAAATGTACGATATTAACGGGATAACTAACTGTGCTCCATTAGCTATATTGTAAATATAACACATGAATTCCTTTCCTTTATTTCTTTATTTATTCGTTATTGTTCATTTATATTCCAAATAGAAATTTACGGTGCCAATTGTATAGAAAGATATTCTTTTTCCCTGGAGCGGAGTTCCCTGGAGAGTGCTGAGATCGATCTTTCCTGTTTATGTGTTCGTTTAAAGTCGACATTAGGGTAAATAATTGATAATTTTATGATCATAGCTATTACTGACAATGAACTAACAAAAGTAACGAGGAAGCAACTATTATTTTAACTAATATTAAGAGTACAATTTAAAGACGTAAAGAAAGCATTTATGTACATCACGATTTTATGGTGGATGCAACTTGAAATAAAAGCAGGGTAAACTATCCAATATCCGAGATGAAATGAATATTAAGTACTCTGTAATTAACATACGGCTCATCAACAATACAATATTATTTAACATTAAACGTTGTATACGTATCGAACAATTTTTATAGTTATCAACGATGTCTTATACGTGTGTTGTATACGTATACAAAAGATATTATATACATCTGTATAATTAAATAACAATAATATCAGCAATTTTTAAATGTCGATGATGTAAACGTGTTTAATTTAATTTATGAGTTATCTAGTCGCATCCATTTTCTACCGGAATTCGCGATTTAAATTATATCAATAGGATGTAATTCCACTCAGGGCAAGCGATTATAATTCATCAGGTCAGATTTGTAATATTAGCTATCATGTCTAACATTCCACGCGGACAATGCAAAGTAGTAAAATGGTACATAGAAAAAAAAGAACAGTTTTGAATTTTGTAAAAATGTCTTCCATTTTATTGGAACGTACATTCACTACGTTCAAGAAAAAGTGATTGTTCTATTATCAATTTTCGTCGTCGTCTGCAATCATTTCATCCGGAATCGGCTCGTACGAAGACTAAAACGATATCTCTCTTGTCTCAAACAACAGTGAACATCTTTGGCTTTTCTATCGCGTAAACTACATTAATCTTGTATTTGGAAAACTGTACATTGCCCGAACATTAACAAGCAGACTTCAGAAAGAAGCGCGTGGTTAATTGACAAGCTAATAATCTCGTTTGCCCTATTCCGTTTCTACTTAAATTTTAACCGGACTTCGTCGCACATTCGGATTCCTGCGACTCGTTGCAATATTTCCATCGCAACCACGCGACCCTCATTCGGTCCCAAACGTTCTCCACCGAATCCATCGCTGGTCTCACGTCTAGCAACGCGAACGTGTATTTCTCATCGATCGTACCACCGTCGTAGTAATCTATAACGTATCGCACGTCTTTTCCGCATCTGTCCACGATCCAGTCGTGGCGGTCAAACGGTAGTTCATACCTAAAAAGTGACTTTTATAGATTTTCTCGAATCACGTTGAGAATCGTATAAACCTTTTATAGAATGAATCGTACCCCATCCAATATCGAATACGCGCACGCGGCGAATACTGTTTCGCTTTCCCACCGAAGCTCCGCAATTTCGGCGTACCGCATTCCCTCGCGTGAAGCGCCTCCCATTTCAATACTTCCTGCCAAGCCTGTTCGTTATTCGCGTTGTGAATCTTAATAATATCATCCATATCCTTCGGGCTAATGTCGTCGTTTTTCCAACGCCAGCCTTTCCTCAGCATCGCGTTCCAAAACATCTGCTGTGACGGGTAAACCCAGAATGGTTCTTCTCCCTGTGCTTTCGGTATCGACGAGACTTGTCTCTCTGTCGGCAGTGGGAACGGTTGGTCTGGTGCTGGCTGCTGATTAGCTGGCGGCATCTGCGATTTCATTTAGTCTATGACGAGTCTGTCCAAGCATATGCAAAATTTGTATGATATTTATTAACCATATTGAGAGGATTGATGTCTTCTGCGTTCATATCATTGATCGGGCACTCGTTCGAGTACAGCGGTATTTGCTTCTCCGGGGCAGCTTTATGCATCGGACACTCCGGCGGCGGTTCCCCATTAGATTTGTGCATCTCGTGGTGATGATGCTTGGCCACCTCTTGCTGTTGCGATGGCATAATCACGTCGGCTGCTGATACAGCAGAATTCATTACGTTACCCATTTCGCTATGGCACTGGGACCTCTGCAACAGTAGTTACAACACGATATCTCGGTGTTTTCATTCATGAATATGGAACTCACAAATACTTGAACGCGATAACCTATAGATTATGCAACAATTCACATTGTTTCTTCCTATCAATTTCACTCGCGTGAAGGTATGGTCTTGTGCGAAATATGTATCTAATTGAAAAACAAGAACAATTGAAAACGATTAAACACTCACAGGCAGTTATTGACGTGCGATATCGTTGTAAGTATACGCGTATCTGTTCTCTTGGCAATAGCAATGCTGCTGTCTGTCAACTTCGGCAAACGCTTTGACAAATAATTGTGGTGTCAGAGAATAAACGGTAATTAGAAATAACAATTCTCGAAGTATTGGAACATCTTAATCCCGAATCCTTCTCTTGATGCATCGGCCGATCTTTTATCATTCTATTGTCTCCATCGTATCCATACTGTCTATAGCGATATCTGGTGAATCTGGTAATATCAGGGAGGAACTCGGCGCAGAGCTGCCAAATTGAGGACGGGAGCCATCGGGAACCAGCCTCTCCATTTACGCACACCGTCGCACCGCATCGGTGTGCTTCGTGCTCGGCAGATTTCGTGCAGTAGAGAGAGAGGGTTTTCCGTCGCTCTTACTCCTGTAGCGCTAAGATGCGAGCGGCGCACAGCCGGCCGGACGAATATTCCCAATTCTGGATTTCCATTCTTCCTAGCATGTTTACATAAAAAAAAAA
>SHCU01000335.1:108207-123533 GCA_004307685.1 Ceratina australensis
TTAAACGATTGGTCCATGCATGAAAAGCAGCAGACTCTAATTCTATGATATTTAGGAACGATTCCAAATGTTACTATCAAATCTTTCATAAAATGAAACTTCACAATTAAACTTACCTGTAATCGGCGTTGGAGGTAATTCAAAGGCGGGCCAATAATGGGCGTGTTGCCAGGATACTGATGCGCACTTCCGCAGCTGGAAGCAGCAGCGGCCGCATGGACACTGCCATAGAATTTGTTCTCCGTCCTATCGCTGACGAGGTACTGATCGTCTTTGCCCAACCCGACTTCGTCCTCTTCTGCACCATACGTGTCGTCGGAGTCCGGCGAGGAACTGTTGCACCTTCTCACTCGCCTCACCTGAAAGGGCAACAGACATATGCGTACATGTATATTTTACAGTTAGCGTTCACTCAATAGAATTTTGGATTATACTAACGTATAAAGTTATGCATTACCATAATACGTTGGCCGCTATTCGCAGCTGCAATCTCCTGCGCTGCCTGGACCGAATTCAGAGCGGTGGTCAGTTGGTCCGGTCTCAACTCTTTCCCATAAGTAACTTGACCGTTCTGGGTCTCCTTAGTCGGCGTCCGGCAGGGCGTCCTCAAAGCTTGCGGGAGCAGCTCCACCAGATTCGTAGAATGGGGCTGGTAGCGCAAGATCAACACGCAGGTGGATACCAATGTGTAAGCGAGCAAAGTACCTGTGAACGTGAAAAAAACAATAGTTTTAAGAATTTTCTTGCTTCATGAAAGTTCTATGTTCTAGATCCAATTGAGATAATAGTCAGGTTTTAACGTTTTCCTTATTTCTTTGGGATTTGATAAAATTCGATCACGATCACATGGGTTAAAGTAATAGAGAGAACTCACCAATGGACATCATCTCCACTAACACTTCTAACTGGATTAACAAGGCGGCCAAGCCAGCAGCCAGGCCGGAAGTCAGCGTTGCTATCGCTGGTGTGCCCGTTGCCGGCCATACTTGGCTCAAAGTCCTGTGGATTAAATCCGGATTATTAGTAATTAACAAGGCTTATCGATGTTCATCGATTAATTGATTTCATTAGAGAAAGAGAGAGAGAGAGAGAGAGAGAGAACGAGAGTCAGGATGCTCAGCTTGAAGATGAGGTATATGTTCACGGTGACGGCGATCGCAGGAACGAACGGCAGTCCCGGAGTCATGAACATCACGCTGTTCCTATAAAAGCGAGAAATTTCGAATGTATTAAATAATAAAAGTAGAATAAAATGGTCAAGCATTAAGACCTTTACATTTAAGTTCCATAAAGAATTATACGAACCTGTTCTGTGGCTTTCTACTGATGGCAAGTAGCACCCCGATTATGGCGAACAGGAAAGCAAAGAACATGATCGTAGTGAACGTCCCCATGTTTCCTGCGAACGATCGACCGATAGCATCAGCTTACTACTTAGATAGAACCGAGAATAGAAACTTACCCATGCCGCAAACTATGATCAGGTCGAAGATGACAATCAGCAAGTAAAGTATCCCGACCAGTTTCATAACGTACCGTCCGGACGCTTCCGTCGCTGGACCTCTGTCCACCCAAGGGAAGATCGCTGGACAGAGATACTGCGCAGCCTAAGAACAAGGGAACAAATAAATGTATGAGAAAAAGATTTCAATGCCAGTGTCACGTTTTTCTACACCGAGCGACATTAAATGGCACCGAGCATTTAAACGATTGGTCCATGCATGAAAAGCAGCAGACTCTAATTCTATGATATTTAGGAACGATTCCAAATGTTACTATCAAATCTTTCATAAAATGAAACTTCACAATTAAACTTACCTGTAATCGGCGTTGGAGGTAATTCAAAGGCGGGCCAATAATGGGCGTGTTGCCAGGATACTGATGCGCACTTCCGCAGCTGGAAGCAGCAGCGGCCGCATGGACACTGCCATAGAATTTGTTCTCCGTCCTATCGCTGACGAGGTACTGATCGTCTTTGCCCAACCCGACTTCGTCCTCTTCTGCACCATACGTGTCGTCGGAGTCCGGCGAGGAACTGTTGCACCTTCTCACTCGCCTCACCTGAAAGGGCAACAGACATATGCGTACATGTATATTTTACAGTTAGCGTTCACTCAATAGAATTTTGGATTATACTAACGTATAAAGTTATGCATTACCATAATACGTTGGCCGCTATTCGCAGCTGCAATCTCCTGCGCTGCCTGGACCGAATTCAGAGCGGTGGTCAGTTGGTCCGGTCTCAACTCTTTCCCATAAGTAACTTGACCGTTCTGGGTCTCCTTAGTCGGCGTCCGGCAGGGCGTCCTCAAAGCTTGCGGGAGCAGCTCCACCAGATTCGTAGAATGGGGCTGGTAGCGCAAGATCAACACGCAGGTGGATACCAATGTGTAAGCGAGCAAAGTACCTGTGAACGTGAAAAAAACAATAGTTTTAAGAATTTTCTTGCTTCATGAAAGTTCTATGTTCTAGATCCAATTGAGATAATAGTCAGGTTTTAACGTTTTCCTTATTTCTTTGGGATTTGATAAAATTCGATCACGATCACATGGGTTAAAGTAATAGAGAGAACTCACCAATGGACATCATCTCCACTAACACTTCTAACTGGATTAACAAGGCGGCCAAGCCAGCAGCCAGGCCGGAAGTCAGCGTTGCTATCGCTGGTGTGCCCGTTGCCGGCCATACTTGGCTCAAAGTCCTGTGGATTAAATCCGGATTATTAGTAATTAACAAGGCTTATCGATGTTCATCGATTAATTGATTTCATTAGAGAAAGAGAGAGAGAGAGAGAGAGAGAGAGAGAGAGAGAGAGAGAGAGAGGGAGGGAACGAAGAGGGAGAACGGAAGTTAAATGTGTGGGAGTATCGAGTAGCCAACTACGTGGTATTAAAAATCAATCATCATTGTGATATACTTCCAATAATGGATTTCCGGTTATAAGTCTACATTTTTTATCATCCATTTCATCTCGGGAACGTATGGTATAATTTCTATCACAAACTTTTTTGACATTTTGCGCATAAAACTTTAAAAATAATCATGATATTTTTCAATCTCATCGATATAAGCTACAACAGAAAGAGGTTTAGGAGAGGGATTAATAAATTTGATTACCTGAATATGAGGCCATCCTGGGCCATGGCATAAACTATCCTCGGCATAGGGAACATGCTTCCGAACATGGAAACCGTCAATCCAGCCAAAGCACCGACGGCCACGATGTACTTGCATTTGTAAGCACCGACCTGGCCGAACATCTCTACGAGTGCCGAATCCTGATCCACCTCGTCGAACGGTACTGAAACGAGAAGATCCGTCCCCTATTTTTACTTGATCGTCACCGGCAGAACTTTTCTTAGCAGCACCTGTTGTGAGTTAATCGCGGGGCGACATGTCGATCGGCTATTTCGATGCACGGCGAGGAGTCGCGCGGCTCGTGACGAGGGTAAACGGGTGATCGGGAGTGACGTTTAAAGGGGTGGCTAGGGATGCATGATGAGAGGTCAAGGATGGCCAAGGGCCTTTCCGTCGACTTGGATCAGTGGAAATGTCACCGACTGCCTGTTAATAATTGATTAAACTGACGCCCATTCGCTTCTGTCCTATACTAGTGTCAGAGTTAAAAGACAACGTTTACTATTTCTTTTTTAAAACATATGAAAAGTGCGCACAAATTCATTTTATTACATCTTCTAACGAAATCGTAATTAATTATTTTACGTAATTCTCTTCAATGTACGACGTTATGTCCATTTAGTCATATCATCCATAAATCGATTTCGGTATCGGCTTAATAATTGTCGGTTTTACAATTATAACGCGACGTGTCGTTAAATCGTTTTAATCAAATTTTATTCCATCAGAGTTTCCCCCGTGTACACGACTAATAATGATCGAAACGGTTTTCCCAATGTTTTATTATTTTATTGTTTAAACTCTGAGCAATTTCATTACAGGAACAAATAATAAAAGGCAGTGTACTCACCGATCAGCGTCAACACCATGCTGCTGGTGACATAAGCGATGAGTATTATGATCAATGAAGAGACTATCGCGAGGGGGATGCTCCTCTTCGGGTTCGTCGCCTCTTCGCCGGTCGTCGCTATTATGTCGAAACCGATGAACGCGTAAAAACACGTCGCCGCACCGGTGAACACCTGCAACAAGTCACGATCGTCCCGTGTCAGAACAAGGGGTTCATTTAATCAAAAACAATGTCAAGCCCTCTTTCTGTTTTAAGGACTTTCTTTTTCTAGTAACTGAATAATAATAAGTTCCTCGACAATCGTTTCAGAGAAGAGTTGTACAAAATCCTCGAATGAAATTTCAACCCCGGCGCTATTACTTTTCATGCAGTCGCAAACGTTTAGATTCCATGAGACTTTTCACTCAACGTGAAACCCCATTTGCGATTAATTAAGAATTAGCAGGGAGCAGGAAACGAATTACAGCGGAGTAATTCGAGGCAAACGTCCGGCTGTAATTCTGAAAGGAGACATTAAAATCCATGGAGCGTGAAGAAACAGAGAAGAGCAGGCCAGAATGGAAACGGACAAATTGCATTCCAAGCTTGATAAGGGTGTTTCTTTGAACTCGAGACTCGTCTT
Organism: Ceratina australensis; assembly: GCA_004307685.1. Classification (NCBI taxonomy): domain Eukaryota; kingdom Metazoa; phylum Arthropoda; class Insecta; order Hymenoptera; family Apidae; genus Ceratina; species Ceratina australensis. Next base: position 112,818 of record SHCU01000335.1, read on the forward strand.
TCCTCGAGGATGGACTCCGGGCAGTTTCATTTTTCAAGATCCCTTAACGCGGTTATGAATTCCTTATGCCCGACAGCCGATTGGGGCGACAGGGAAACGGGAGCTTTAATCAGAGGAAATGAGAGTACTCACGCCCGGGTTTTTCGTGTTTCTCATGCTATCGCAGCCTCCAACTATTCCAATCAGAGATCTGCTCTGTACAGTTCGACAACCGAGAAAATACATTAATGAGTATAAATATTGAAATAGCGAATGTATTGTCTGAACGAACTGCTATCGAAGTCAATTTCATCTGCTTCGAATGTAACGTATTGTAGAAATGGACAAATCCTGAGCAGTGAATTAATGAAAATGAACTTTGTTTCACGATCCCTGCCAAAATTGTTACAGTGGCCATTACATACAAAATTCATTTAATAATCCTACAAGATTATCAAACAATAAACGAGGAAGGAATATGCAAATTCAACTGTAATTATTATCGGGGAAATAAGATCTCCTATTTGCTGGGGCTGAAAAGTCCCATTCCAATTTCCATATCGCTCTTAATATATCAATAATCTGAGATAAAATGTGCATGAATGAATAACTTGAAATAACGCTTCTTACCGAACGATCCTGTACACCCTACGCAACATTTCTGAGACACCCTCAAAGATAGTAGCACGAAATAAATAGAACAGAGCTAGCTTATACTAATTTATAGGTCTGTAAAGAAACGAGATTAAACGCGAAAAGCAGGCGACAGGGAAATTCTTGAAAGCACGTTCACGAGATACGGTATTTATCGGATTCTGTTTGTTCGTAGATCGGGGGATGACACGTGGAAGGGGGCGAGCCTCGAGTGCTTTGAAAAATCCTGCGAACGTGCAGTTTGCCGCGTGACCCGGTAGTATTTCGCCAACGCGGTTCATAAACGCCCTGGCATTGGCAGCAGCCCTCTTCATTCCGCCTACGCGGGAGTAGGAGCGAAAACCGCGGATAATAGCGTTTGCTCGTCAAAAGGGTGAATGTCGGCAAATTGTTTTTTTTTTTTTACTTCGTCGGATGGATTAAAACGGGCCATTTGCGAACCACGCAGCCTCTTAGTTTCTTTTCTTTTTTAAAACAAACGTATTCCGCGGTTTTGGTATCCTGTACAGGCCGAATGAACAAGAATATTTACGTAAATAACTGATTATATTTCCATTGTATTTTGCGTAATTATAATGGATTTGCATGCAAAGAGATACATCTACTGCCGTGTAATCTCCAAAAATCTATAAAATAGTTCTTCACTTCTAGGCAGAATCATGTTTTTCTAGTTGGATTAACTGACTACATTTGAATAATATACTGAAGTAATTTTCCTTAATGAAATCCTCTATGGATGGCAAGGGGTTGAAATCCAATTTTCCAGCCAACCGAGGAACATAATTTTTCATCGGGGAGCACAATCTTTTGTTGTACGTCGGGTAGGAAAAACGGGAAATCAAAGGGGAGCGATGGGGTGCTGCCACCCCTCGGAGCAGAGTTTCTCAACCTTTTTCGACTCCCTTCTAAACTTCATTCCTCTTTGACACTCACTTTTCCTGTTACCTTTTGTCGGCGAAATCACAGACTTACGCAGATAATTTCATAGAGACAAAATAATCAGAGTAGGTGAATCCACGATTGCCGATTTAATACATCAATCTTTTTTATAAAAAATGACACGGATCATTACGTGAAATCGTCGGCCAAATTAATCGATCGAATGACTGTCCAAATAATTAATAAACCGCAATGATTGGTATAGAGTCTGGAGCCGTTAAACGAGAAACTTCTCATCGTCCCTGCAAATTAAGGCAGCACGCGGTGGCATCGAATGAAACGAAGACCACACCGTGCCGTTCCGTTATGGGTTAACGACCAGCCGGAGCACTCCCATTAACCCCGAATAATAATTCCGACAAGTCACGATTCTCTAACGAAGTGGAACTTCCCTTTGCCCTGAAATTATTAAGCCTCCGATCCTCGAACGGACCAAAAGGAAGAAACTCTCAAAGGGTTGAAAAGAAATTCGATGCTTCACGATAAAATGGCAGTGCCTCCGCGCCTGAGTTTCTCATTGACTCTGATCTCTAAGTAGCTATTATGCGGCCCTCGGTTGTCCGCACATGCAAATGCACCTTGGTTCATTTCAAACAGATTCAAAGCTGGTTCTTCGAGTTGAAGGTACTCACCCCGCTCCAGCCGTGGGGTAGGAAGCCGTCGTGATCCCTCCAATTCGCCCCGTCCACGTAGAACATGCCCGCGGCCATAATGAACACCCACACGGACAGATTGATTGCGTTTAACACGTTATTGAAGACCAGCGACTTCTTCACCCCGGCTGCCATCAGCATCATCATCAGTATGGTAATGACGAACGCGAGGAAGTCGGGCGGTCGACCTTTGACACATCAAACGATCATTCATATTAATCACTTTATCATCCTCCAACCGCAAACGTTGCTGTAAGAAAGATCCACATTATAATAAGCCCAATACATTTAACACTATTCCTACCGGGAATAGCGTTCAACACTACTTCTACTATTTAAAAACGGTCATTTGACTCGGTCCTGGTAGGAATAGTGTTAATATCGCAGTATGGGCTTTAAAATTCATGGGATATTGGAAGTAGAGCTATAATTCATATTTTTATATTATAATAATATTATATTATTTCAAATTCAGATGAGCTAAGTATACGTAAGGAGAGTAAATAATTTTAACAGGGCATCCTACTGACTTGTACACATATTCTTTAGCCAACGAATGTATGTCCACCAATTTGGCAAGGCGATTGAAATAGGGTCGCGTTAATTAACGAAACCCAATTTTTGTCATCGAATAACGAGACCGGCGACGGTTGGATTTATCGGAACGGCCCGTTTCCGGTTCAACAGGCTAGTGCCATTTTTTATAAATTGAAACCTCGCTCTTTTAATACTGGTTGACCGTTCACATCTTCCCTCAAACTTCCGCGTCAAATTTTATTAAGGCAATTCCTTCGGTGCATCTCAAATCTCCTTCAGAGATGTATTATTTATATGTTATAATAATGCATCTACGAAATGACGAAAGATTGTACGAATATAAAAATTAGTAGAAATCGTAAGGGAAAATGTGAAGCTATTAACGGTCTACTTTAAACGGTTTTAACTGTATATATATGTTGTATATCGAGCCTATTTAGAGGCGTGCTATTTCTCTCGTACAAAATTGATGTATTAACGATAAGGTCAATGTTGAATCAGAATTTCATATGGCCACTAAACACTTGTTTGCCCCGAAAGGTTAATGTATGCAAATTTAACGTGCGCACGCTCTTGCATATTGCAAACACTTCTCCTGAACATGAAAATTTAAATAAAATCTGTGGTCCGCTGATAAGACAAAAATAAAGTAAAAAAAAAAATATGTAAACGTAGTTGTCATCGAAAGCAGGTTACAAGGGTCGATGGGTACGGTTCTTAGCGATCTCAATTTCCGGCGCGGCGGCGTTAATACCGAATTATTTCCTTTACGCGGCCCGGCAGCCAGGGGGATGGACCGGACTGCCATGGGTTCCGGCATCGGAAATCAATTTCTACGTTTCAATTTGTCCAATTTTTTAATCTCCCACGGCGAGTGACCGCGTCTTGCTTAACCTTTTTATTTACCCGAACCCCTGAATTCCTGTCGGTTTTGCATCCACCCGTCGGATATAGATTTTATCGCCTGCTATTTGCCCGTTCCGTTTCATCGAGGATATTTCTCGATTCCCTTTTTTTCTTCGTCGTCTTCCTTTTTTCTTTGCTCAACCGATTGAAACGCGGCCGCGACGGATGGGATAAAGTGGGGTGCCGGGTCGAACCGTTCCGCTGAAATAAAAGTGGAAAAAGTTGGCTCCCTCCTTTCAGGGAAACCGTACGAACGAGTTTCGGAATTCGTTGTCGAGCCAGTTGATAGTTTGTTTCGATACTATCGGGTTACACGATAACAATATCAAACGTTAGTTTCAACTTCTTCGGCATCGGCTGGAACTTCTTATCGGGGAAAGTATCGCTTTACAGTTCGCGGCCGAAAGAAACGCGGTAGTGTTCGATGATATCAGATCAATGATAATGGTTGCAGGTTGTTGCTTAGTTTTTTTAGACTGCTAGAATGTAGGTGATGATCATGAATGACATGATTACGACGCGAGAATGTCTCACGTTCGTAACAGGAGTTTAACAGGGAGAATTATTCACTAGTGCATGTATGAAACATTCTATTAAACATTATTGTCAATCGTTACGAGAATTGTATCAAGTAATATTAGGGTGCCACGTAAGTTTCTCACTTGCTTTTTATACGAGATGAATACACATTGCGAAAGAGACTTACGGGCCAGTATATCAATTATTGTATCGATGGCATATATGGTACTGTGAAAAAATCATTATAAGAAACATTGTATCCGTTCGTGCGTCAATCATTGTTACAGTTAATCCTATTACCGATAAAACTCCCTTAACTCCTTTTCAGCGCTGAGTTTTGTACTACTGCAAAGGCGATAAAGCGTTTCACAAACGCACAGTTTAAAAACACATTTTTATATCTCTAAGCTTGAAAACCTATTTCATGTCCCATGCATGCAATTCTTAATTTTCCTTATATTTTATTGCCTATTGTAAGTAATATAAATATAAAAATATCTGTGAACCTTCTATTAATAGTTATACAAAATTACAGAAGTTATTGTTGTAATAAGTAAAATCACGGCCAGTCGATATAAAAATACAAGGTGCAGCAAAATGTCTGAAATTGTCCACAAAGTCTCTTTAATGTGATATCTAAAGGACTGTTAAACTTTGAATGCTTCGTACATTGTTTTTATTCAAAGGCTCAAAGAATCTTAAAAGAACCACCACGTACTTTCTGAAATTCATCAAATTCCTGGTGGAAGGAACAAGATTGCTAACATCGAGAAGCAACCGGTCCGGATTACAAAAAACCCCGTCCATCATCCAGGCGTACCGCGATCCTCACGTTATTCCCCCGGCCTCTCTTCAAGGGCTGGTCTCATGAATATTAAGGCCGAACGCGAGGAGGGTGCACGCGTTGAATACGGGAATCGCGAAGCACACCCTGCTGTCCGAGCCTCGTGTGTGTGTGCGTTTGTGTGTGTGTTCGTGCGTGCGCTCGGAAACGAGGTGAACAAGGAGAAGCGGAGGAGAGCCGAACAAACGAAGGGGATGGGATTCCGCTGAGGCTGGGGGGGATGTTATAACAAAAGCGGGGAGTGCAAGAGGGGCGCTTGCGCGGATCAACTCTAGCACCTGTGGACCCTCATCGATCCGAAACGAAGCCGAGCCACTTCGATGCTCTTTAACCTGCCCACCTGAAAACCCGCTTTCACACCTTTTTCTTGTCCCTTCCGGCTGTTCCTCATTTTTCTTCTGCTTCCCCTCGATATCAGTGCCTCTACCGCTACATACGTACGAGTTTCTTAAGGTTTGTTAAGAAGAATTTACCATTGTATACAGATGTACTATTATCTGTACAAATATATTTACTATTGTTGGATGACGAGCTAAATTATCACTTTTTAGTATTGCATATCACTAGTCATTATCCTTACTTATCTGGAGTGCTGTCTCTACTTACCCTGCCTCAAATATTCCCTTCCCTATCCTGTTTTACGAGTTGACCATTTAGATTACTTATAGTGACAAATTATGAGGACAAGCAAAACCACAGGCAATAAAAAGTGAAAAAAAGAATTGCAGGATATATGTGATATGAAGCTCACAAGGTTTTAAGGACAAGCAGATTTGAGTAATACGCACTTGCGTACAGAACTAAGCCATTTAATAAAATTCCTGGCGTTTCAATTTAAGGGCTGTTGCATTTTATTCCACCCTTCGAGTACAAAACTATTATATGTATATAATATAATAAATTACGTGTGTATAATGTATCATCACTCTGTATAAAAGCTCCTCTCAGTTTTTAACATACTATTTATACCCAGCAATAGAATGTAAATGGGTTAAGTAGAATCTAATTCGCAAACGAGACGAAAATCTAGCGAGGATATCTGTTACGAGTGAACGAGGACAAAACACACGGCAAATACGTGGTTTATCGGATGATCGCGAGTTCCCGTGACTCGTTAATGCCCCCGCTAGTAAAAGATGATGCAAGGGAGAACCAACCAGCAGCTTTTTGTTTGCCAGACGATATTCCTTGCGCCCGAGGCTCTGTGCTTAACGACTTTGTTCGCTGAACAAGCATCTGTTCTTCAAATATTTTTATCCACCGCGTGAGCAAGATACTCGTCAGTCAGACCTTGGATCGTTACGTAAAATTTGTTTAAAAGATACAATTTCCACAGAATTTTCTTCATAATTCGTATGTTCGATATCGTATTAATCCATTCTTACGTATTACACGGAGGCTTTAATAAAACCAATCAATACGTGAGAATTCTTGTTGATATACCCTGCATGTAAATAACAAGCATCGGACAATATATCAATTAAGTCAGTTTACAGTGGATTTAAAATGAAGCTCTGCTCGAAATTGGAACGTTTTCTTAATCTGTATGCCGTGAATTTATTATCGGTGTAATTTGTTGTTAATTGAAACGATAAAAAAGAAGAAAAAAGTAGTTCGACTCATGAAGCTGTTCCCCTGGCAATTAACTTAATTAAACACGGAACTCTTGACTTTCTCTATGGATATTCTAAAACGAGACAAAGAGCCCAGGAAGTAGGAGAAATTTAGAAAAAAAAAAAACTGGCTGGATATTCCCTGATGGGAGAAATATCTAGGATGGAATATTTATGAACAAAAGAGTCTCGTTCCATTACGGCTGATAAATAAATATCAGATTCGCGAGAGCAGAAAAAATGGGGACTGTGAATTCCGAAGAGAGAAGTTTCTCTGTTCGGCGAACGGATTTCGAAAGTCAACTCGTATCGTTTCGGGGGAAAACAGGAGTGGGAATCCCCCGTACGTGTTTCACAAAGGGAGATACAAATGGCGGCTGGGTATATTGGATGGAAATCGTTTCGTTCTGCCCGCTCCTTTATGTTCATCCCGTTCCGACTCTTACGCGCTTTGTGCGAAATTCCGGAAACCCTTCAAAATTTTCTCTATAACCGTTCAATCCCGTTTGGAAATATTAACCGATCTATTTCACCGATTAGCTCCTGAGAGGAATGGAAGCAACGGAATAAAATTCGAAGGGAGAGAGAAGGCAATGTCGAAAATTTGATCATTTTTTTGAAAAACTTTATTAAGCTTCTCCACAGATAAAACAGCACTCGTATCTCTCTTGTTTCAATGTCTGTACAAACATTTTACGAGCCTGGTAGATCGCTTTTTATGTGCAACGTAATCGAAAGAAAATGCCACCGCATTGGTTTTCTGATAAAGGGAGGACACGTGTCGGCCGAGCGAAAAAGGAGTGCTGACCCTTGTTGGTCGTCCCATCGGCGAGAGGAAAAGGAACTGCAGGAGCGACGTTAGCTCGCCGCAAAATTCATTTCACAAAATCGAATTAACCCTTAACCCAGCCACAGGCTTGTCCATTACCATCGCGATAAATGCGTTAGAAATTCGATTAGCAGGTCGCGGGAAAAATTCTACCATAGAGAAATATTTCTACACGGTAGAGAGCTTCAAATTTTTTAATCGTTCAACCTTAGGTTTCTGTTAATGGTAATACGAGTAGAAAAAAAAAAGGAGAGAAGAAATCATACAGATTTATCTGAGGCCTAAAAGTGGCAAAACGCATTACTTTACTTAATCATATTAGTTTATTTAACGTTAACACTAAACCTACCGTCAGATTTTACAAACAAGTATACCATATTGACATTTTTTACATTTGAATGCTATTCAATATTAGCATTGATATTTTAGTTCGACGTCAAATTAAGTTATAGTTACAATTTTAGCAATATGATAAAACCATTTACGCTTTATTTTTATTGACGAATTTAAGAAGGGTCATTTGACCGTGGTAGGTTTAGTGTTAATATTGTCAAAAATTTTAACATCAATTTATTTAACGTTAGTTTATTTAATGTTTTATTTGAAGATACGTAAGTACACCTCTCTACCTCTTTTCCTATTAAACTACGTGTATCTTACTTTAAGTCGACGTTTTATAGACGACAAACGGGAAGGACGTGGATAAGAGTTAATTAGATTAATTACAGCGCGAACTTTTGTCGGTGGATCCGAGTCAGCGGATTCGAGGAGGAATAAAAGAAGGAGGTGTATCGTAAAAGACATGGAACAGAGCCGGGAATGCCTTTCAGAGTCGCCGCACGTAAGACGATGACGACGGGGCTCTTGCAAGCTTCGTATCCAACTGTCTAACGACCGTGACGAGCCGGAGAGGAAGGAAATAGACTTTCAAATGAACTCTCTTTGAGACAGTATGTTATGCATTCTTTTTCTCTCGTGAAGGATGCAAATTTTCTCCGGACATCGTGTCTACACACATGTCTAAGACAAGGAAAAAATTGTTTCTCCTTCGAAGGGACTGATAACAGCTGCTCGTGATTTCTAACGAGGACTACTCTTATAATTCACTCTGTTTTCTTTCAATTAAATCACAAAACGTTTTGATTTGAGTTACGTTTTCGTATCCTATGATTTTATTTTCCTCAGTAATAATGACCAACAATGATATGAACGAGGAATTAAATAGATAGAAACCTTTCAATTTATGATTCTTATTACACACTTAAATAATAATTTTGTCATACGAAACTCACCGAAAATGGTTCCGACGCTGTCGGCGATCGCCCCGGAGATCGCACCATCTGACAGGGCGTCGAGGCAGGCGCTAAGGGCGCAGGCACACGCGCTGGTACCTATAAGGTACTCCAATATCATGTTCCATCCAATAATGAATGCTATTAATTCGCCTACGGTCACGTAACTGTACATGTACGCGCTGCCAGTCGTGTGAGGCACTCGTACTCCAAACTCGGCGTAACATGCTCCTGCGAACATAAATCACCCACGTTTTCACTTTCCCATACGTGTCTCACCGTTCCATTGCTGCGAAATAGATGCATATTCCAGCATAGGAATTTTAATTAAAATGAGATCAGCGAAATGTTTCGTACCGAATTGAAGGTACGACGATGCTAATAATTCGAATAACTGAATTCAAACTATTTTCACATTTACTATTCATTATAACGCGAATTTAATTTTATGACAAAAGTTATAATTAAAAGTATTCTCTTCTTTTTCTACGTTCAGTGAAAGCGATGCACTTTATCGATACTCGTTATTAATCCCAACGAATAGTATTACGGTGTCCCATAAGATTCTTTTGTATTCATTTCGTATAAAGAACAAGGAAGAAACTAAGAAACACCCTGATATTATTACTACTAAAATCAATTTCTACGACAAATCGTTTGACAATTTGATTGACTATTTTTGTTGGCCGCTAGAATAGCATTGCGTCCGGAATTAGCAAATGGCATGGTCAATACGTATGCGTAAGACCGTAAATATCGACGTTTTAATCCGGCCGTTGATTCGGCCCCGATAACCGATGTAACAACTGATTAAAGCCTCACACGTTTCGAGGGATCGTTAATTGGTATTCGAACACGGGTGTCGCGGGAACGGGTTTAAATTAATTAACCCCTGCGACGGTGATAGCCTCTCCTTTTCGCCACCCACCTTTTTTTGTCTCCACATTTTATATCGACCGTGACGCGACATCACGCGCGAATAAATATCGGATTATCATTTTATCGCCGACGTGCGGGGGAGTAATTTCGCGTGCATGCTAATTGGCTATGATTATCTGTGTTTATACACTATTTCCGAAAGACTTCGCCCGCGACATAAATTAGACGTTTAATTATTATCGCTCCTGCCACGCCACGTTAATTCAACCCAATTTTCAATCAGCTGCTATTTAAACCTCGGACGTCACGTCGGATCGGCATAACAGCAGATGATGGGACTAGAGTGAATTATAACAGAATTCTCATTATTAACGAGAAAACTTTTTATATCAAAATATTGATTTTACTTCGCATGTACCTCGGGGCAAGATTCACTTTCGATTATATATTTTGGAAGGTGACACATTGTCCTAAAAACTATCAACTAAAGCTATCAACCTCTGATGTATACAGATAATGGGATATTCGGTTAAACCATGTTTCGCAAACCCGGCGTACGAATAATCGACGTCCTATGGTATTCATACTTCTAATATTATATATCGTTTATAATGGGCTATAAAGACTTTAGTTAAAAGCCTTCCCTAATTAGGTCCAGCTAAAACGGTTAAACAAATAAATACTTCGAACTAAATTACTAACTACTAACTAGTTAACAAGTTATCTTTAATTTAGTTTGTTACTCACCGGAAAAAATGGAAGCAACGGCCGCGATTATGAACGAGAAGACGACGCCTGGCCCGGCGACGCCGCGTGCGACCATCCCCGCGACTAGATACATCCCTGTCCCGACGCAGGAGCCAACCCCCAAGGACGTCAGGTCCAGAGTCGTCAGGCACTTCTGTAAAATCGTACGAATTTCCACATTTAGCACATGGAAAAATGAAGTAATTCTATGAACGTAAATTGATTTAAATTGAACATGCGCCTCATAAACGTTCCTACAGTAGGAAGACAGAGTAAGAAAGAAATAGTCCTTATACAATGTTAGAGGCACATGGACAGTATACAG
>SHCU01000336.1:27528-42081 GCA_004307685.1 Ceratina australensis
GCTGTCCTTCGAGAGGATCTCCTCTTTCCTAGACGAGTCCTCCTTCTTCGAAACCAGCTCTTCTTTCCTGGAGAGGTGCTCTTCTTTCCTAGACGACGAAGACGACGACGACGAGGAAGAGGACGAAGACGACGAGGACGACGAGGACGACGAAGACGACGACGAGGACGAAGAGAGTTCCTCTTTACGCGATAACTCCTCCTTCCTGGAGGAATCGTCCTTCCTAGCTTCCTTTCTCTTCCCGGTCTCCGGGGATTCCTTCTTCGTCCGCGCGTCCAGCGCTTCCTGCTCGATCTGCTGCGTGGTCTTAGTGCCCATGCCGCTCTTGATGTGCTCCGCGGCCTTCTTCGCTGCCTGCCTCTGCGGCACGTACGCCAGGATCTCCGTCCCGTCGCCGAAATCTTTGTCGAAATCGTAAACGTCGTTGTTCTTCGCCTCCTTCGACTGTTTCGTCTCCCTCTGCTTCTTGTTAGGACTCTTATCTTTTGATTGCTTCGACGAGGAACACTTGGGTAGTTCCTCCGTAGGGGATTTCACTGCGTCCGGCGTGGATTCGAGAACCGCGTTGTCCTTCTTACCCTGCTGCGTGCGCTGCATAATCTCCGAGGCCTTCTTCGCGGCTTGCCTCTGCGGCACGATCAGAGCCGAAGGTATGTACTCCTTCTTCTTGACCGTAGGCTTGCTTTGATTCTCCTTGTTCTTCGACCCCGCGTTGTGATACACCGACTCCTTCGCGAAGCTCTTCTGCGAGTTCTTCTGCGATAGATTCGCCGCGGAGAACTCCTTTACCGCCGCCTTCGTGATCAACACCGCGGAATGAGACGCGTGCTCCTGCGAATCGGAGTCGGTGTCCGAGTAAATCGCCGACGCGGCGAGATGTTTCGTCGCGCCGCTGCTCAGAGTCAACAGTTCGTCACTCTCACTGCCACTCGCGCTACCGAGCTCCTTCTCCATGTGTTCGAGCGTGTGCGATCTACTGTTCACAAGTTTCTCACTCTCACTGTTTTCCCTAAGCGCCGGGTGAAGCTTCTCCGTAGGCTGCCCGGTCTTCTTCGTCTTCCTCTGAGGCAGCTTCGTCTTCGACGGCGCGCTGCCCTCCTCCTCCGTGCTCGAGTCGCTCTCGAGCTTCTGGCTCTTCGACTTCTGCGACGTTTTCGCCTTCGCCGCGTCCGTCTCGCTGCTGCTCACCGACGACAGGTCGCTGCCGTAGAGATTCTTCCGTCGCACGGAGCCGTTGAAGTATAATTTTTTACTAGAGGCACCATTGAAGTCCTGCTGCTGCTGCTGCTGCGGCGGCGGCGCCGGCTGCTGCGGTTGAGTCTTCTTCTCGTCGCTCGTCGGAGAGTCTATGCCGGCGATTCTAGCGACGATCGCGTCGAAGTCGTGCGTGTGATCCTCCGACTCGGGATGGGAGTACAGCCGGTCGTAGATCGAAGGCCCGTGATTCGCCTCGAGCACAGCGGCGGCTGCCGCCGGTGGCAAAGGCGGCCCGGACATCACCAAGGCTTGCTTGTGGAACGTCTGCTCGCGTAGCCGCAAGAACGACCGACAGAGCTTCTCCCTCCTGCCAACCATGTAGCACAGGTTACGGACCCTCTCTAAATCTTGACGCAGCTGCACGAACGTTCGCATCTTCTCGAGATCCGCGGCTTGACCCTGATTGCGTGACCCACTGCCAGAAAGTTCTCCGCAACGCGGCGCCAACAACGGTTTATTGTGTCCAGCCTGTAAATTCGAACGGGCATTAAAATATATTCGTAATTTAAACGTTGATCAAAGCAGGGAATCACGAAGCTTACTCTTCTTTTCAGTTTCCAGTAATTGTATATGTACACGATGCCGTCGGGATCGACGTCCAGCTGCTGCGAGGCGATATCCTTCAAACTGACGTGTTTGTCGAACTCCGCTTCGATCTCTTGTAGTCTGGTGGGAAAACGTTTCGGTCATAACACTTGATACGAAGGGATAGAATCCTAGTGGGATTTAATAAACGTACTTCGCAGCTCGCGCCTGGTTCTTCTCCTCGGAAGTCATGTCTTTCCTTTTGCGCCTCCGAGATTCAGCGTCCTCGGAATCTGACCCCGCCTTGTCAGCACCGCTACCTATACTACCTCCGGTACCTTGAACCTTATCTTTCGTGTTCGTCCTACTGTGTTTCTGGCAGTACGACTGTGAACAAGACGGTTCGGCTTGAGAAACCTCGTTAATTAATTCGCGAACTTCTCGAAACGATATTGTTATGGACAAAGTACCCTCAATTTTACTCCGTCGTCAGCCATCTCGTCCTCGATGATCGCCTTCATCTCCAAGCCATATTTGAAGGCACACGTTACATGGTAAGCTGTTTTACATGTCTTTATACTGCACTGGATGCAAGCACCGACCCTCTCCCGACACAATACGCAGATTAAAGCCCAACGACTTTGCTACGATCAGAGAAACACGAGATGTAAGTATTTGCGAGCGACTCGTTGAACTTACCGCGAAGTATGCATCGTGTTTTACCGGAATGCTGGATATTTTCGTGATAGGTTCCATTCGTTCGACGCAACCAATACTGACTTCCGGGATCCACAGAGCACAAGACACGTGGGCCCACTTCTGGCCGCTACGAGTGCACTTCATAGCACCTCCTTTGTTAGGGCAGAGAACACAATCCGGCCGTTGACTCAGCGAACAAGTCCTGCATAGCCAGGAACCGTCCGGTATCGAGGTGATCCCGTAACACGCTTGGTGCACGCATATATTGCAACAATCACAGAACACCATCTCGTTCCCTTCCTCGGAGTCCGGCTAAAGAAACATTCATGCTCGATCGTCGGGTCTCTGATTGCAATTAAATAAAAAACGAGACTTACAGATCTGCAAACGTCGCAGATCACGTTCTCATCGTACTCGATGCCAAGACCCTCCTCGTTCTTCACGATAGTCTGTATTCTCTCCCAACAACGAACCTCCAGCTCTTCGATCACCCTTTCCAATTGCGACTCCGTAATGGGCAATTGACCAGCCTAGGATCCCAACGTAACGCGATTGCGCATAAATATTCGGTCGAGGAAAAGAATTAAACGGGAATCTCTGATATACCTGTGCGCGTTCGCCGTTTAACACGTCTAACCAAGCGATATCGGTATCGTCAAGATCGTAGGCACAAGCTTTCTCCGCTCGTGCAGGCGTTGTGCTTAAATGGTGATCCTCAGGGTTGAAATAATCATCGCGAGATATTCTTACAAACTTTTTCGGTCTACGCGATCGAAAAGACAAAATTATTTGCCGAATTGTCGGTAACAGCGATCAGGATTCGTTGTACTTACAGCTTAAATTCGCTGTGCTGCTTAATGGGTGTTGCCTGAGTGACAGTGACCGTCGGCTCGGGGAGAGAGTCCGGGTTGACGGGTACTTGAACGCCTCTCTCCCATTCTTGCTTCCACTGATCCGTGATCACCCAATATTCGTTGGGGCTCAACGGCTCGCTGTCAGGTAATTTCATCGCGCTGATCAAATCCTTACGAAACAATTCTGCGGGAGCCTCAGCAGAGGAGCGATTGTATATGCTGGAGATCTTGATGTCGCTGAGGGGCCTGGGGGTCCAGGATGCCCCTCCTTGACTGGACGACGCCATCGTCTCCTCCTCTTCTGAGGGCCCCATGGCGGCCGCCAGCGACGACGTGCCCGTCGCTGGACCCAGCCTACATTTGCGCCTTTTGATCGCGCCTGGGCAAGACGCCAAATCATTGTCGTTTCTATTTATTCGTTTGCCTCGCTGTGCCATTCTACTATACCAAGTGAGCTAGCGGTACGTGGCACGTGCAGGTGAGCCGCGCGCACCCTAAAACGCTTTGTTATAAATTCAACGAAAGATAATTAGAGACTGGCGGAACGAAGAATCGTATGGCTACTCACTACATAGTCGTCCATGTATTTATTATCTAGAAAGTGGATTCCTCTCGGAGCTGCAACGATAAAGACATAGTGGTTACACGCTTGTCGTCGAGCAACGAGTCAAGTCGAAGCATGAAACCAGCGCTCGGTAGGATATTCACGTACGATATTCGCGAGACAAAGGTTTCATACTCAGAGCGATTCAGAGGTCATTCGAGGCGACTGCGACGAAGCTCAGAGGCACACGTAGGTAACAACGATCATCTGATCGCACACGAGGAGTGCTACCGTACAGTCTATTTCGAATCGATGGTAAACAACTGATAGGACGCACAGAGGCGAGAAACGAGTCACAGTCCGTACGCGGCTAACGACTGATTCGCGACACAGGCCCGACGGTGAGATCGTGGCAACGTAAACACGTTCGGGGGGATAAAAATCGGACAAAAGAGCCGACGGTATAGAGCGACCGTGTCGCGGCCGTTGATCGTCGATGGCCGCCGCGGAGAGGTTATAAATGGGCCAGTCCAGGAAGGCGAGCCGGGGCTCGCGCGGGGTTCGCGTAGCGGGGCCGCGTGCAGCCAACGGAGCGCAACGATAGCCGCGGAACCGATCGCCGTGGCGGGTGGCATGTAAACATTGCGACGGAGTTCACTCCGCGGCGACGCTCGAGCTCGGCGCCGAGGCTCGGCCGTGGAGGTTCGCCGTGCGTTTCGACGCGTCCGAGCCGTGGTTCGCGTTCGGTTAACAGACGTCTAATCGGTGAACGGGCGTAGAGAAAATGCTCACGGGTCCATTGGGCTGGTGGTGCTCCTGCTGCTGCTGCTGCTGCTGCTGCTGGCCGACAACATTGACAATACAGATGGCGGCAGGCTCGGCTGCTGCTCGTCGCACCGCACTCTCGGCACCCACGTATCAACATCTGAACGTACACCCAGCCGTGATCGAGGTTCCCGCATGCACGGCCGTAAGTAAATATGCACACGCGACGTGGGGAGCAGCACACCTCGGCGCACACCGTCGACGGCAAGAACGCGCGAGCACAAGTCCGAGCACGCACGCACACATGAAAGATGCGCGCGCGCGCGCGCATAAAATGAATGGGACTGAGCGAGAGAGGTGCGAGAGAGAAGGAGATAGATATGCTCGGACGACGGCAGCGAATGCCTTATTATTGATCTATCGACGACGGGGAGGGCGATTTCGCGCGCGATTATACACGTGACGATTAATACGCCGGCACGTATGATCGTGTCCGATCGTCTGACTCCTCGATCGGTACCGACGTGATGCCAGTACCCCGAGTACGCCTCTGTCACGGCAGCCTAACCAAGATGTCCTCATTAGCGACTCGACTCTCAGGCCGCGGCCAGGCTCGGTTTTACTCACTTCGTGGCCCGAGGGCCGCCGTCGAGCACGCTCGACGCCCTCAAATAGCCGCCGTACAGACGCCCAGTGCCTCTCTTCCTCGCGCGGTACACCGAATCGATATTATATTTACATTAATGTGGATACTGCTGTTTGGCGCCATCATGCCTAAAAAAATAACTGTCTGACCGCGGAGTCACGTGACCCCCGCGACACACCGACAACTCGCGATGGATCTCTCTCGCGCGGTGTGTCGCTGTGCACCCGTCCACACGGCCCGGGGGGTGAACGGTGCTCTGGAAACCGGGCACAATGCGGCCCTGTGCACAGTGACGGGCACGGAACGCGATTTTTTCTCACTAGGCGCCTAAAAGACACGCGCGAACGACGTCACGGCTAGGGATGTCACGTGACTTCAAGCTCGTACGTAGCGTTGAACTTTTGATCAAATTTACCGCTAAACGGGACCTGGGGGTGGGTTTAGGGGAAATTGCCAAGAGAGACGATGAACAGTGGAGGGTTTAACGTTTAACCCTTCTTTGCATGGTGAGGGAAATTTCAATCATAATATTTAGTCAACAAAAAAAGGTACTCAAAACCCTTGTACTGTAAATTTGTTGTTGCTGGAAACATTTTAAGCGACTATTGCGTACAACAAAACGCAGTTGTCAAAAAATAGCAAACATCACTGTCAATTACCAGGCCTAGAACTTGTCATTCCGCTGTTTGTTGTGACAGGAAAAAAGGAGCGAGATTTTAGTTTGTTTTATGGAAATAAACGGATATATAAAATACAGTAAAAGTGAAAATGAGTGGAAATAAGGTTTGTTTTCATGTTTTTGTTGTTTTATGTACAATTTATATCAAAACACTGTGAATAAATTTCTCAAAACTATGTGATGGAAATTTACATCTCTATGCAGTAATTTCACTTGTAATGTATGGCAAACATTTTTTTGTAAATGTTTATTTTATGTTGTTTTTTAGGGAAACTTGAATGAAAGAGATATTGAAAATTATCTTAGTAAGTTACAAGGCGGTTGGCTCTCAGAAGATGACCTCGATGACCAAGATTCCGATGATGAAAACCGCGATTCTGTTGAAGTTATAAGAGTGTTGCAGGAGGAGAACGACGATGATGATGATGGGGATGATGTGGATGAAACTGCTGACATTGATCCTCCTCTTGTAGAAGCAGAAGATCAAGAACCCTCTCACCCATCAACTTCATCTAATTTGCAGTCTTCATCCAGTTTTTCATTTGACAAAAGAAGCTTGATTTGGAAAAAAAGGATGTGGCGTCAATTTGTGCTTAAATAAAAATAATAATTGTTTTTTAAATTATCATAAAGAATAAAGAAGATTGAGTAAACAATATTTTTTTATTTATTTAGTACTGAGCCAAATATGTGACAATGCATGATGATGTAAATTTCCATCATATTGTTTTTTACATAATACATATTTTTATTTACATTAGGATTTTTTTAAATATTTTTCCTTTAATCTAGAGCATTAATTACATCACCCTGATTTATTTTCAAAAAATAGCAAAAATCATGCAAAGAAGGGTTAATATGAGAGGCCGATGGAGTAAATCGGTGAATTATCAACGGAGTTATTAACGATTGAATTTTGATAGTAGGTTTTGTTCAATATTAATTTATAGGGTTTCTGAGTGGGTTTAGGTGAAATTGTCAAGCGGGACGATGAAAAGTAGAGGGTTCAAGGTTTAATTTGAGATGTCGATCAACTAGATTGGATCGTTATTAACGAAGTTACGAATAATTGAATTTTTCAAATAATTCTCATCGTCAAAATTGTCCGATTTCTCATTTAAATTGCATTTTCATCGCTTAGGAGTGCTCGTGCCTGAAATTATAAACGGAGATGATCAAATTATAATAATAAAATTCGTTCATTTACTATCGTTTGTCGTAAATCCATGATAAATGTAAATAATATATATGTAAATCTATGTAGATTTACAACAAATGATATTAAATGAACGAATTATTAATAAGAAATGAACAAATTCCATAGGAGTTAAGCGTAGAAGCGTGTCTTCGTATTCGGGATATAATGATACCTTTAAATTGGAAATCGTAAATACGCTACTGGGTTATGGCTAGTAAGCTTTACCGCGCGCGCCCCAAAAATCGCGCTCTGTGCCCATCACTGCCTGTGCATCCGATGTTTGATCGAACGATCGTTCCAATGGATTTTATTTCAACATTCATTTCCCGTTTAATCGTATTCGTTTTATTCCGTTTAAATTCGTATTTCAAATCGTACGTACCCCTTCGAATCTTGATCTTCTCTTCGAGACGATCAAAAAAATTGACCTTTCGGCAGGTACGTTCTCTCGTGACGACCGGTATACGTGCCGTATTTGGGCATATTCAGCAGGAACGGTTATTAAAAATTACATACATAATTCCAGCGGTGATAATCTGCAACGGATAGAGTTAGAGATAATAATTAACGGGATCTCGTGGAAATGCACCTTGATCACGCGTGCACACAGTTTGGCAATTTGGCATGGCACACCGCGTGGGTGAATTTTGATTGAATCGAGGAGGAGGGAAATAAAAAGCTTGTTGTTGTATGTACGTACATGTCGCGTGACACTGGTGGGAGATTCGGTTCCAGCGTTATATACCGCGTCTTCGTGTAATTTCAAAGATTTCGAATCTGACAGACCGTAGGATGGGAGATGTGTTACGCATAAGTTCCCTCCTTGTCAATCCTTGTTTATTATTGACTCTTCGGGCTTCGGACTGATACCGAATGAACAGGAGGTTACGTTCATAAAATTATTTACGAAATTGTTAAAAATGGAAGAAGTACGTAAGGAATAAATGATAAAAAAATAAATAAATATTGTCGCTTCGATAGAATTTCTATTAATCGTGTATCATATTTTAGGATTTAAAAGCAAAGATTGACCAAGCATGCAGAACGGGTGAAGAATTGACTAAAGTTTATTACGAAAGCTTGGATAAACGTAGATATGTAAGTATTAATAAATAGAGGAAACTGAAGAGCGCTCGACGTAGCTATGTCCTGCTTCTTTGCGAACCTGAAGAGCTCTCAAATTTCTCTGCGAACGAACCGAGAATGCGAGACGACAATAATATTTGTTGTAGCTGATATCGAGATTATACCTGGATACGGCGACCTTGATATGGAATGGAAATGGTGTCGATGGGAAGGACAATATTCAGAAATTCTGGACGGATCTACCGCCCTCGGAGCACAACGTCCTCACTTTAGATGCTCAGCCTATAACAGGTAGAGATTTACGGGTCGTCGACAAAATTTCGTGACAAGCGCTTTATTCTTCGATAGAAAACTTAGCGTTAATTCAAGTTTGGAACGGAGTACAATAAAACGAACGAATAATACATATTGTCTCTAGGACCTGAGATGACGGATCAGCTGACGTTTCTAGTGAAAGTTGGAGGACAAGTGAAATACGACGATAAGACTTCGAAACCCTTCAACCAAACATTTTTAATCGCTGCCATGGGCGACAAGTGGAAAATTGTTAGCGACTGCTTCAGGTTGCAAGAAGCGTTGGAGAGTGCGAATTGAAATAAAAGATATTTTTGCATGAGACACGAGCGAGGAGATGTTTGATTCAATATTCCTTTTTATTTCTATTCGTCGGTCTTATATCAATGTATAAAGCGATATTAAAATTTTCGTATTAG
This sequence comes from Ceratina australensis, assembly GCA_004307685.1. Classification (NCBI taxonomy): domain Eukaryota; kingdom Metazoa; phylum Arthropoda; class Insecta; order Hymenoptera; family Apidae; genus Ceratina; species Ceratina australensis. The sequence continues at coordinate 36,495 of SHCU01000336.1, forward strand.
TGAATCAGTACGTTGGTCGATCGTTTAGGAATAACTTTACATGAGAAGAAACTAAAAAATAAATATAGATATAAATACTTAGACGTAAACGTTACTATGTTACAGATTGTATAAAACATCGATTTCGTATCCGTTGCTCGTCAACTTAAAACATCGAATGATTAAGAAGATTTTGAGAAATTCAAAATGTACAGCTTTTCAACTGGAATTATCAAACCGGACGCAACACCACGGAACAATGATTATAAATATTGCTTAGAATTGATTCGAGTCAATTGAAAAAATTGAAAAATGTACATAAATGATCCGTTAAAACGATATGTGATCCATCGAGGGCGACTATGTATTTACAGATAACATCGAACTTAGCGAACTAAAAGATAGATTGATTAAAACTTCCAGTAAAAAATCTCTACGTTCGTGACTTCTCAAAAAGATTCGTTCATACGATCATTCCCTTTCCCTCTCTCACTCTCTCTCTCTCTCTTTAATAAAAGATAAGTCGATCGGTGTATCACAGGTACAAACGATGCAAGAAAAACAAAAACAGAATATATGTGATCGTACCGAAAGGTGGGTAATACCGTTGCTCATCGATGTATCCTAGTAGCCATAATGTAGGCAGTGTTACGAGAGGAAACGACGAATTAACTGGCTTCTTTTTCATTCTCGTTGCATCTTACTTATAACTTTAATTGAATGATCGAATGGTAAAAGAAAATTTCAGACTCCGGAGACTTTCTACGGAAGACTACTAAAGAGGGAAATCATTTCGCTAAAAGCGAGACTGGACACTAAATTTAAAAACACTCGTGATAAATATAATGATAAACGATCGAATCATCTGGATTTTATATATACGATCGCGATTAAAATACAATTGTACGATAGTGAAATAAATATAAGTGTCCGGAGTCCTTGCGTTTTATTAGCGCTCTGTGGAAGAACGTTCGCGCGGATCAAACGAAACGCTTTTAAATTTGGTTAATTACACCCGCTGATTTACATAAATATATACAGTAAAACCTTGATGATTAGATTACGTAGAAATCGATTTTTGATTATTATCATGATCGAACTTCCGATTATTCGAATACCATATAATTTATAATAATGGAGGTGTAAGTCTCAGGAACGAATCGCTAATCACAATCGGACGAATAAAAGATCGAGCGAATTTTTTCACGGATGTAAAACTGTTTGATTACCTCTTAATCAAAGTTTTACTGTACTTAAGCATACCTGTTACTCGACTTACTCTATACAAATACAAAAATTGTTACATTCTCTCACGCATTAAAATGGCTTACTCGCATAGAAGTGTCCGTACTTACGTATAGTCTAGCTTATTCTGCGTACGATATTACGAAGCGCGGCATAAGAAAGTTTCGATGAGATGACACCGAGACAATTTTTACTTCAACGACTATAAATCACCACATTTATCGTATAGCGGACGAGTATAATTTCACGTAGAGCTTCGCTTATATAGGATAATATGATTTGATCGACGTAATCGGAATTTACAAAACGAAGAACCAAGCGGCCAGTACAAAAAGTATCTTCTTTCCGTGTACGAAAGAGAGTTCCTCTAACTCGTCCTTCTCCTATCGGTTTAAAAACTATTAAAGATCGTAAGGAACCAGAGTACATTTGATCCTTGCTTTACTTACGCTACGTTTCAGAGTAAACGCTCTTTCATTTGCAAAACTCAATTCGTTACGAATTTACGTACTATTTATGTATATAGTCTTTTATTTTTTATATCAAAAGAATAATACTTTTACGATCGAATGAAAATGCTAATCGCAGTCTATGTTGATACGTGATTCGAAATACGCGTTTATCGCTTTAAATATTTAATTGAGGCCTTGCCATTAAATATTTAAAAATGCAACAGAATTTTCATTAGAAAGATAAAATATACTAAGATGAGTTCCTCGATAAAAAGAAATCTGATTCCCAAAATGCAAGAAATTTCTGATTAAAAATGAGAACGAGAAGGGGCGACGATAAAATGGTGTGTCTTAGCGATTTATCTTTGCACGGTGTTGATGACATCCTTTATCGTGTTCTGGAGGTCAGCGAGAAGTCTTGTGTTCTCTGTGACGTTTCGAGTGCCGGCGGCGCGAAGCTGCCGAGCCTGAAGCTCTAGCCTGCCGAGGACCTCGCGGAATTGGAATCGCGCGTGAGGCGCGATCCCGCTGTCCGCGAGGTTACCGCACATACCGTGTAGCAACACTACTTTATCCGAGAGCTGAAGCCAGCTGGCCATAACTATCGTCGAGCTGCTCTTTAAATTCGACACGCTGCTCTCTATCACTGACGATAGCTCCAACACGGCCTGCTTCGCGGTCTTAGAGTCTGTATTCTGTTTACCTAAACTCTCCTCCTGAGACTTCGTGCAATTAGGCGTCGCGTAGATCGACGAGCCGAAGTGCTTGGTCGTGGCGCACAACGGCTTCAGAGGTTTCGCGGGGACCACAGGTTTCTCCGGTTCAGGCGGCCACTGCCGAGTATCGCTCTTGCTACCGGAACTAAAAATTAACAGAAGTCAAGCTCGCGCGCGATCACTCACCCGTTTGATTTATTCGTAGAAAATTTTTTCAACGATTATTCACCTTTGACTTCGAGTCGAAGCTCCGCTGTGATCTTCAGGCGAATCCTCAGCCTCGACAGCCTCTTGCTTCCCGGTGTTTCCTTTAACACTGAGCTTCGGACTGTGCGGTTGGCTGTCGCAAGATTCCTTGTTCTCCCAGAGCTTCTTCAAGCTGCTGATACTACCTGTGCTCCTACGCTTGTCGTCTTGCTGCTCCTCAGACTCCGAAGATTGTTCGGTAACGATACTCTTCTCCTCCAACTTTTCTTTCTCCGCGTTCTCGACCTTCCGAAGTCGCGCTTTAAAATCGATTATCTGCCCGTCAGGCGTCTCCTCCTTCTGAGGATTATTACGCTTGTCCACTCTTTTTAGCTTGAAGCCAACGTTCCCGCTGGAGAGAATCGACTCGGTCACGGGAGACATCGAAGAATCTTTATGAACACTATGAATCTGATGCTGATCAGGTGGTACTTCGATGGTTCTCAAAGTCGACACAGCGTACTCGTTTTGAGCATATCTGAATCACAAGAAGCAAGTCAATAACGAAAGATAAGACGTGTCGGCGTAGAACTTACCTCTGTCCGGAATCCATGTTAAAACTAGCGCAAAGTTCTGATAGTAACTGTGAGGCTGGATCCAGAGGAGCGGATGGAGTACTGCTTGTCACTCCGACTTTCTTGGTAACCGAGCCGTGCTTCGTCTCGGCGCTCTGTTTAATCTCGTTGATCAGCTTCAGCTCCAGCATCTCCTTCATCCCAGGCTTCCGTTCGAAACTGTCGGAAGGCGAGTTCGCCGATATCGGCGGCGGCGGGGGAGGAGGTGGCGGCGGTGCCTCTTCCGGAGGTGCGGCCGGCTCGATCGTTTCTATCCTAGACTTGAATCCCGTCTTTTTATTATCAGTATTTCTACAGGAATTTTCTTGGGTGTCTCTGCGTCTCAGATTGACTCCGAACCTCGAACAGGCTTCTTTCACAGACGGCTCAGCGTTGCTAACGTCGTTTCTATCTTCCTGCTGCTCGTTCTCATCTTCCTTCGAGCGCCAATCTATGCTCTTCGCTTTCCTTATCGATAAAGGAGAGTTTCTTATTTGGGAAATATCGTTGCAAGATATCGGGGGCGGGAGATCGACCTGCTCCTGCCCAGAAAAATTCTCGTCCGGAGGCGGTGGTAAGTCGGCGGGCGGAGGGGGGAATTCCAAGTCGGCTAACGACGGCTGCACAGATCTCGACGGGCTCGCGGTACGGAAATTCGAGTTACTCGAAACGCGGAAAGTCCTTAAACCCACGGCGTCCGATTGGTTGTTCTTCCTTACGGCGACCACTCGGCCACGGGGAGAGTTCGGAGGCTGATACGTGTTAACGACGCCGCTCGAGGAATTGCTGCGGGTCATTTGAGGCTGGTTCCGCAGGTTGCTTTGCCGAGGCGACAGAGATCTGTGCTGCGAGTTATCGATCGACGCCTCGTGCTCCATCGCGCCGGATGCTATAGAAGATGAGACGACCGTCGTTGACTCTTGGTTCGACGGCATACCGCTTTGACGCAGCGATTCCAAGTAAGCGCCGATTCGAGCGCCTTTAGGCAACGTGCCGTAACGGTTGATGGCTCGTTTCACGTTCTGCACTTCCAACGCGCCTACTTGTACCAACTGGAGATTCAATTTAAATGATAGAAGCGGAAATTTCCAAAAGGAAAGCGAGACGCGGCGGTAGTCAGCCTCAAGGCGGGACTATCCCTGCTTAAGAGTGACTCGAGATTTACCTTCTGCGGCAACGGTTCCTTCGATGGATAAGGTCTCGTTTTAATCTGCTTTTGCGTGCAGACTAATCCAGGTATAGGCTCCGGGGATGTCGAGGGTTGAGAAATGAAGTTCGGCTCGGTGGTGCCTTGGGAACCCTCTCCGTCCTCCTCGATCTCACAGCCTCCTGCAGCAATCGTTTCTTGAGCCATCGTCGCGAGATCTCGCGCAATACCTGAGTTCCCATTTAACAACAAACCGTACCGGTACATATTCTCTTTCTGCTTAGAGTCCTTTCGCTGAGAGCGAACAAGTTCCGTAAGCTCAAATGATAAAATGTAAATGGCATGTTTTGATAATGAAAGCGCATCATCCTCTCTACTATACAGTCTCCTCGTTAGTACAATACATCAAAATAAATCGATAGGAAACAGAAATAAGTGTCTATATAAATTTGTATTCATCGCATAAAATAATATTTTAATCGATTCAATAAAATAATAGAAGAATGCAGAAAGATCGAGCATGAAGGGTCGAATGTAGAGCTTACGTTACGTAGGAAACTAAAGCAGCGCATGCACGTATCAGTACGCTTGATTAAAGTAGAATGGAAATACCTTCGAGAATCTTATCAATACCATTTAGATCCGCGGCATCGTCGATGGTCATGGTGTTGGTCTCAGTGTTCTGAGTGTCCTGCTCTTGGTAGGCAGAATCGCGGAACGAACTGCACGACGACAGCAAGCTGTCACCCAAACGTTTCATCGTCAATACTTACGAAAATTATATTCAACGAACAAGATTTAATTAAGAGAAGGTATACCTTGTCCTTTTTGGAGGAGCCGGAGCCTGTTTACCCTTCTTGTTCGTAGAACGTCTCATCTGTACGATACTACTGTTATTCTTAGTCGACAAACCACCTGTGAACGTGCTCAGTTTCGTCACCGAGCTCGTAGTATCTACGATAGAAGCAAAGAAAATGTTAATTAAGTATTAATTACAATAATTGGATCGTCAATTAAGAAAGATTCATACATGTACCTGAGGAGGGTAACGGTTCAGACACCAGGACAAGTCCGTGAATATTTCCAGTGCTCCCGGTCTGAGACTTCTTGTAAGAGAGCAAAGGAATCTCTCCTCCTCCTTGCAACTGTTTCTCGACCTCTGCAATAATCATTTCCATTCGTTTAAAAATTATTCTCATACGAAAGTTAAATTAAATACTGGTAGAGATTGGACATGATTATTTAAAT
>SHCU01000336.1:42211-58777 GCA_004307685.1 Ceratina australensis
ACAAGATTTAATTAAGAGAAGGTATACCTTGTCCTTTTTGGAGGAGCCGGAGCCTGTTTACCCTTCTTGTTCGTAGAACGTCTCATCTGTACGATACTACTGTTATTCTTAGTCGACAAACCACCTGTGAACGTGCTCAGTTTCGTCACCGAGCTCGTAGTATCTACGATAGAAGCAAAGAAAATGTTAATTAAGTATTAATTACAATAATTGGATCGTCAATTAAGAAAGATTCATACATGTACCTGAGGAGGGTAACGGTTCAGACACCAGGACAAGTCCGTGAATATTTCCAGTGCTCCCGGTCTGAGACTTCTTGTAAGAGAGCAAAGGAATCTCTCCTCCTCCTTGCAACTGTTTCTCGACCTCTGCAATAATCATTTCCATTCGTTTAAAAATTATTCTCATACGAAAGTTAAATTAAATACTGGTAGAGATTGGACATGATTATTTAAATATTTCACCTTCGGTAATACTGGATTCTTGGAACATATTTTCGAGGGAGTGATGGATCTCCTTGAAGGTAGGCCGGTCGGCCGCTGACCACTGCCAACACTGCCGCATCAGTTCGTATACTTTCGGCGGACAGCCAGGCGGGCATTCCATTCTATAGCCTTTTTCTAACATGTGGTAGACATCGGTCAAATCGACGCCAGGGTATGGAGACATACCGTAAGTCGCTATCTCCCATAGCAGGATACCGAACGCCCACACATCAGACTGAAATAGATAGCTCCATAAGAAATATGATCTAACAATTGAAATTAATCGACCTACCTTCGTTGAAAACTTGTTATACGCTAATCCCTCTGGAGCTGTCCATTTGATGGGGAACTTCGCGCCAGCGTGAGCCGTGTAAGTGTCGTCTCTCATCAGCCGAGCCAAACCGAAGTCTGCGACCTTCACCAGGTGATTTTCACCCACGAGGCAGTTCCGAGCAGCCAGATCTCTGTTTCAAAAGTCGTCACGTTGAGCTCGTTTCTTAAGAGAACATTCAAATTTCCCATACATAAAATCCTGAGATATAAAAGTGATACCTGTGTATAAAATTTCTGCTCTCCAAGTAACTCATGCCACTGGCAATCTGAGTAGCCATATGCATCAGGACAACGGCATTAATTTGATGTTTACTTTCGTTCCGTAAATAATCCAGCAGATTTCCTTTGCTCATAAATTCAGTAATAATGTAAAACGGTGGCTCCCGCGTGCATACGCCTAGCAACTGAACCAGATTTCTGTGCTTCATCTCTTTCATGATCGCAGCTTCTTCCAAAAAGTCTTTTAGGGCCATTGTATCCTCCTACGAAATGAAATAGATATATATCTTCATTACGTGGTTAATTGGTACCTTTAGAAACATACCTTCAATGTTTTTACGGCGACCGTCATATTGTACCTCTTCCACACAGCTTCGTAAACGTCTCCGTACTGGCCTCCGCCTAATTTGTGTCTCATAACTATATCTGTCCTATTGATTTCCCATTCGTCCGGTTCTAACAATTTCAATAAACTTGAATCGTTTGTAAATGTCAGTTCCTCGATCGAATCTTAATCATTTCTACGTACCAGGGCTAAGCGGAAAAACCGTAGGTTTATTGTGCTTTGGTGCGGGATAAAGTAACTGTGTGATTAGACCATCGGCAAGCATCGAGTGATGGTGCACTAATTCTGCCAGAGTATTAAATTTACTATCAGTAGTGACGAACATCTAAAATATCAAATATTTCAGTAAATCATATACGATGATATCGGTGTTAATTAACTGCATGATATTTCTACCTTTCCCTCGCTGTCCTCGTTAATCCTATAGTGATAAACTCGACCCTCGTATCTAAGGGAAATGCTTCGCTGGCCAGGGCTGCTCTCCGACTCACGAACCAGGAAACTTCCATTTATTCCAGAACTTAGAAGATACTCCGCGGCGTTCCTGGATATCCTCCCGTGATACCAGGAATGTTTCTCCAGAGAGTTCACTGGTGTCACATAGTTCGAAGGGACCCATCCTACTTGACCGGTACTCGAATGAGCCTCGCACCACTCGCCGCTTTTATTGTAACTTAGTATACGAACTTGCTCCCCTATATTGAGGATTACAGGACATATAATATACATTTCCAGATTATTCTTTGTTTAAAATTACCCTTCTTAAGGCTGAGCTGATTCTCTCCGCCCGCTTGAAAATCATACAGCGCGACAAACAGCTGAGGATCATCTTCTTCTTGTGCCAACAAATTCTCCTTGCTCGTCCACCTGTTTAACGTATTTACAATACTTTAGTAGGAGATCGATAAAGTTCCCTTGAGAATAATCGAATAAATTGAACCTGTTCGCAGCTTCCAGGAGTCCAGCAGAGGAGACGGCGTGCTGCTGTATGTTCACTTGCTGTGATATCGGTTGGATACCAGATCCATTCGGAGGGTCACCGTCTGGTAATGCCGGAATGTGAGGTAGCGGTCTGCTTTGCAAAAGAGCTTCTGTGCGATATCACGATACCGTTGTAAGTATACATTTTCATCGCAAATATGTTATATCAAATGCTTAAATTGTAAGAAATTGCGAACATCGATTAATTCACTGTTTACGAGTTATCAACAATCAGATCTTTAAACCAGAGACGCACACATTAATTATATAATCCAAACTGCAGCGTTGAACCCGATGCCCCGTTAATAGCCTATTATCATCATTTCACGCGTAGATACGTAGAAACCCTCCGGTAATAATTACATAAAATATCGTTGTAAAATGAAAATGCACGATCTCGCGATTTACTCTTAAAGAGAGAGGGGGAGGAAGAGATGTGGAAAAAAGGGGCGGAAGTAAGAAAGAAATAGGAAATAAAAAGGTCCGTAGGCTCGGTGAGAGCGAATTAACTTTACCGCTGTGCTCCGTGAATATGTTCGAGCCAACTAGACGTGACTCCTTGAGGTTCCTCGGCTGTTTGCGCGTCTGTCGCACGGCAGAGCCAGTAGGAACGATCCTCTCCTTAGTCTGTTGAGCACCCATAGTTCCCGAATTGGCATGCCCTCGGGATTAAATCCCGGCCGCGGATATCGCCGGGGCCGTACGCTCGGCACGTTCACTATCGGCCCGTGAGTCCGACTACCGATCGCATCTCTCGCCGGCCGACGAACACACCGTGAACACCCACGAATCTCACACCCCGCGACGCGAGAACGGTCTCCTATTCACATTTTTGATGCGACACTCGGGATCGACGTTCTCGCCATGTTTGACAGGTTCGACGATAGCTCGATGAGCCACCGCACTGTTTACTACTTTTACTTATCATCGGACCCGTTCCGCCGCTCTCATTGGAGAGTCGATCCCGCGGATCTAAATTTCATTGGCCGCCGGCTTTGCGCACCGATAGACCTGCTCTTTTAATTATTTCCCATTCGAATTATTATTTTCCATAGAAATATCCGAGTCACGGGTAAACCTGCGTTACAAATATTAATTATACGTAGCTTTTATTATCAATGAAATATCGTTACAATCGTTCAACGGGGAAATCACTCGGTAGAAAAAGACAGGTATATAATGGTATAACAATGAAATTATGTTAATTGATAACGACGATTGTGTATTTCGAATTAATTGATGGGAAATGAGCATTGTTTTTGGAATCCAGCCAGGGGTTCGCTGGAGCAGATACGTCGATGGTAACACGAAAAGTCCCGAGAACCGCCGAAGCGATTTAGTGACGTCATGTTGAAGCAGAAGAGATAAGACGGTGAAAAGCGTGAACGTTCTGTTCTGTTTTCGAATCCATTCCTGATCCGCATCATTGTTCGCTACGTGATAACGAAAAATGTCGTACGCTTACCTCTTCAAATACATCATCATCGGAGATACAGGTAATATACGATCGGTCGGTGTCCTGGCTGGTGAACGTTAAATGATTCGTACGCTCACGGTACGTCGACCGTGACAGAACCCATTGTTTTCGTTTCTTTCGACAGTGGCACGTCCAAACATTTTAATGATCAGACGTTACGACGGTATCATCGCGAATTTCGTTCGTTATATTTTTATATTACTTGTTTAACGAGTATCTGGTTGTGTGCGATCCATCCCGCATAATGTCTTTGTCAACAAAATCTATGTCGCATTTATTTATCTCACCTAAGGTCAAATTGTTACATCAAATTCGTCGCGACGAACGCCTCGCAAAACTTACGAATTAAGTTGTCGCATATTAAAATAAACCAGTAAATATTTTTATTTGAAATTTGTTTGCTAACTTTAAATTTCGATTGTCGAACAGGAGTTGGAAAATCTTGTCTACTCCTCCAGTTTACGGATAAGAGATTCCAGCCTGTCCATGATTTGACAATAGGAGTTGAGTTCGGTGCTCGCATGATCACGATCGATGGGAAGCCGATCAAGCTCCAAATCTGGGATACTGTAATTATATTCAGGTTTCGGTACTCCGTTAAACGTAACGATTTAAAGACACGACGATTGTTACTTTTAACAGGCAGGTCAAGAGGCGTTTCGATCCATCACACGATCGTATTACCGAGGAGCGGCCGGCGCGTTATTGGTATACGATATTACGCGCAGAGAAACGTTCAATCATTTGACTACCTGGTTGGACGACGCGAGACAGCACTCGAACTCCAACATGGTGATCATGCTGATCGGTAACAAAAGCGATCTCGACAATAGAAGGGAGGTGAGGAGAGAAGAGGGCGAGGCTTTCGCGAGGGAGCACGGACTCGTTTTTATGGAGACCAGCGCGAAAACTGCGATCAACGTAGAAGACGCGTTCATCAACACAGCAAAAGTAATTTATGAAAAAATTCAGGAAGGCGTGTTCGACATAAATAACGAGGTATTTACATATCTGTATTCGTCGGAAACGTACCCCGTAGAGAGAGTTATTAAAGATTTATCGTTTGTTCGTACAGGCGAACGGAATCAAGATCGGGCCACAGCACTCGCCGACAAGTCCCAGTGGTTTGATAGGTACCGGTGGTCAAGGGAACACGCAAGGTGGTGGGTGCTGCTAGGGGCTGGGGGTTGCCTGTCCGCCGCTTCATCCCTCTCCGATTTAAATTGATCTTTATACTCCAGCTCCTAATTTTATTCTCGACCCGATTAATTTGTATATTCTTTGCGCGTGTCGCAACACGAGGTAACAAGTGATTATTGGTGTATTTATTATTTAAAGCAAGCATATATATATATATATACACGTATCGAATAGGAGTATTATAAGGGGAAATGTTATATATTGCTTACATTACGAAAACTTAATAAACCTTTCATTTACAGATTCTAACTAACGTACGATTTGTTATTTTTAATTATTGTTTCGTACTTTGTATATTTCATTTGCTCACGCATCGCAGCATAGTGAGACTAGTTTTTAATTTTTAATATATCTGAATAATATCTTTTCTCAAAGATTTATTTTATTACATATATTAAATCTGTATTTATTTTTAATGTAAATTAATTAAAATTCGAAACAGAATCTAATCGTTCGATCGACTCAGATGAAGCGGGAGGGGACGGGCAGTTATATCGAATATTTTCTATTTGTTCACATTGTATATTGTATGTATCGTGCACTAATTATTGGAATTTGATTTGGATCGAATTGTCGGTAAACGCGAAATCAAATGATCTGTCGGAAATCTGATTTACACTTGACTACCTAAAGCGACACTATGTATCTATGTATGTATCAATGTACGAAATGATGAATATATAAAGTCATATAAATCAATTTTATTGCGAGGCCTATCTAATCGAAATCTCATTAATTTGATAATTCTCTGATTGGTATTATTATTATTATTGGTTTACAATTGCAATAGTTTGATTCTTTAATGTTGCCACACATAATAATATCAATTGGCATCGTAGAGAAATCTACATTTTGCCCGTTCAAATTTGTAACTGGGATAAATATTTTCCTTTTTAATATAAGTTTAATATTTTTAAGTATATTATGTATATATACGAAGGTTTTAATTGTAGGTGAAATGTTAGTGGAAATAATATTTTTTACAGGGAAAACAAATTTACTTGGTTGGACTTGAAAAAATGAATTCTGTTTAACATTGTCTTGCGATGTTTTTAATTATAATGGATGTAGCTCGATGTTGAGTGGATGTAAGAAACAAAAATCTAAATATATTTCCACGGCATTCGATTTTTACGTTCGTTTAATATCGATGTATCGCTATATAATTAAAATGGAAAAATATATATAGTATATATGTACATTATATCGGCTTAAAAAGGACATTATTTAATAGTGGTAATTATCAGATGTTGTACGAAGGTACGATAAACCCGGCTGTAAGAAATTTACTATATTTCATTTGATTTCAGAAAATAAATATCGATGTTTTAGTTTAACGATAGATTCGCTGAGTTTTCCGTTCTAGGAACATATGTAATAACAAATGATATGTAACGAACCAAAGCGATGTATGTATAATTAAGTCTACTTTCAACTTTTAATAAAAACCTAAATAAGTTATTTTAATATTTTATATTATATTCATGTTTCATGTTAAAGCAACCGACGACCAACGGACTTCCTGTACGCGAAGAAATAACGAAGATTTAAATACTTGAAGGACGGTTATATAAAAATAGCGATCTAAAAAGTCAATACAAAAATCGATAAATAATTAGCTCATATGTAATAGCGCGGTTCATAGAGATAGGTTTTTAGTAACATGAATTTTATAATTACCCGGAGTGGATTTAATTAGAGCGGAATAATAAAAATCCGTTAATAATTAGTTTATAGTTATAGTGTTTGTATTAGTGTAATTAATTTATAATAGATTTAATTAGAACTCAGTTGGCAGAAGAATAATAAACTTGAGAAGAATTGAGTAAAAGTGAGGATCAATTAATAACATCAGCTCATTGTGATACAATTTCTTTATTAACTCTGTAATTACAAAATAGTACAATTCTACTAAATATTCTATACATAATCAAACTAATTTACACGGAGTGTGTATTTTAACACTATTCCAACCAGGAATAGAATACATTCAAAAAGGTCATTTGACCGGTCCTGGTAGGAGTAGTGTTAACTCAAGTTAAAATGAAGAAAACCGATTAGCGAACTCGTCGCACCGGAAGAAGATAAATACACAAATAAAACCTAACAAAAACAAGCTCGGCGACACGTATCAAACGGCGACAAGCTTTAGTAGAATTCCTCGAGCGAACTCGGCGCACATGAAATGTAAATGGGCTGATTTAAAGAGAGAGACTCCGCAGAAAGTTCCACAAACGTGCTACGCCATTGGAAGAACGTTTATGGAGCGCTTGAAATAGCGGTTGATAAATACTGAATGTACACGCCACTCCTATTGCTATATCTCTCAACCGATTCACCGTGTCCCGACGTACGCGCGAACGGGAAACACTCCTGCATTTCACGTTTGATACGAGTCGAGATTCGTCGGCTACTAACGCTACGATTATTTCAGCCGTCGTTCACGGGTTCATCAGGTACCGCCGAAGAAGTGAATAAACGTTTGATACCGCGTACGTTGATACACGGCACGTTGACATAGTATTCCGATGGGAAAATAGTCGGCCCGACGAGTTAGCTGATCGTTCGCCGCGGCTCGAAAACTCGGGCAAGTGGTTTTTAATATTTAAATGTTACATATATAGTGATAGTGCGCATTTATCAAGTTTCCGTTTACGACAGCCGGATCTATGCTACGTAATCTTTTGAAGCGATTCGTGCGACGGTGTGATGAGTTTAACGCGGCTGTGCTTTTCCTAGCGAGCCACAAGTGTAACTCGGGTCTGATGGCATAAACTCTTGGCTCGGTTTTAGGTACGTATCAATTATTTCGATGTTTCTACGTTTAGTTCGCGGAACAATTGTCTCGAGACCCGACGATATTTATTCTTCGAGATGAACGTGAGGTTATATTCACGGTGCGTCGATTGAAGATATTTTAGATTCATGATAACAGTAACGGTGGGATCCGGAGTTTGTTGTGATTGAGGCTGGTTATAAATGTATGATGAAAATGCGGTCCTTGACCTCCTTCAAACTCGTACGTTACCGATGTCCGTTCTAGGTTAGGGTTTGTATCTCTATGCTTCTGCGAGAGCGGTGACAATTCTAATCCAGATTTATTGTTTCCCGATTTTATTTGATTATTTTTATAGGTTTTTGTTAACGATTGTTCGCAGGTGTTCGAATTGTTGAATAGATGTAAAAGTGTGATTCTGAGAAGTTCTGATATGAGTCAGGAAAGAGGAAACCGCCTCTTTGATTGTTTGGTATACGTATACGTACTGTTTCAACGCAGTTGTACGAACTCGAATCGAGACATTTATTTTGAAAGTGGCCTGAGTTCAAAAAATTATGCTGGCTGTTTCAATATTCACTAAAATTAATGTTTATTATTATATGGACAAAAAGAATATTGAATATTATATTATTCCACGAGATTTCAAATCTACCAGAATCTGAAAATCTGCTACCTGCACGTAGTTTTTTTAATATAAATAATGTATGCGTGAATCAGAGCTTGTCGACACGAATACCTGAGATAACTGACACGAATAACTTGAAATTCTATTACCATTTTCCTCTCGGCGAAAACTTTCGTTATACTTACCGATCAGAAATCGTTAAAATTGTAATTAACCATTGTTATATGGTACTAAAATTGTATTACAATTTACAGATTCATAAGGAATTGTAATTTTCTGTTTATTTTGTTTACGCATAGCTCGAAGATAAGGATAGGTCAGCTTTAAGAAGATATAATTAGACCGAGCTGGAGATACAGAGGTTGCATCTGTTTAAATGACGCTTACAATTTCAGTAATACTACAAAACAATTCGCCTCTTATCTCTGATTTTTATGAAAGGATTTAAACAGCGTCGTTTGAGTCATAGATTTAATAGTAAACAGCAACAGCAGATGTTTGATCGTAATTAAGAGCTAAAAATAATCAGACGCTGTACTTAATCGCACATTGTGCCTTTCTATTTCGGTCACGTTATCTCTGTTTTCCTTTTGCCGCGATACACAAGGTCTTTGACTCGCGGTGTAACGAACCGTGTATCGTATATATGAAGACGTTTTGCCTATTCATCTGGATGCTCAAGTGCAGCCAGTGAAAAACTTTCTGAATGAATGTAGTAACCGTATAGCGGCACTCTTTCTGTCGGAGGCATCGTTAACTGTACCGGTGCGGTGACGCCGCTCCGAGGGTTAATGAACATAAAAGACCCATCATTTCGACTTCCGAGATTGAACACTTCAAATACGTATTCCATTTACACCGGAGTAATTACGATCTCGCTCTAAATGCCAGATAAACTAAGATGACTAATTTATTATCCAACAAATATATCGTGCTTGTTTCGCCCAGGCGAATTTGAAACGTGGAATGTTATAAGATATAAAGGAAAAGGGAATTACTGATACGGATCGCGTATCTCCTAAAGTACGCGTCAATATTTAAGCGATACAATCTGATAACGTATTCGCTTACTGATATAACGTATTTCAGTACGCGTTCATTGAGCTGAAACATACCAGAAACTTTTGTCAAACGTAGTGATATATGTATAATTGTAATTAATACGTGTTCTTCATTTATTATTATCATTACGCAATCGGCGCGATTGATAAAATTAAGAGAAATACTTGAATTCCGTGAAGCGTTTCGTCAGTTGTACGTATCTTTTTCCAGGCGATGTGAAATAACGCAACGATGCCGAGCCCATTTATTTAACGTACCTCGAGCCCGACCGACGAGCCAGCGAAACGATGATTTTTCATAAGGACTGACCACTAGGATCCCTGTTCTCGCACTTGCTTTAATTTCTACCGCAGCTGTCGCACACTCTTTTTATCATGACGAGTGTCGTTCCACTCACCGACAAACAACTTCACCAACTGGTAAATCTGTTTGACGAATTAATTCGAACGCAAGCATTCTACCGGAATGATAATTCATTTTCTAATCGTTCTCAGAGCATTGCCATCGGGAAGGCTGTAAATCCTACGGAGACGCCTGTGAAAGAGAAGCATGTGAGGAGTATCCTTTTTTTATCAAAGTTTCTAACTTTTGGTTTCCGTCGATCCCTGAGAGCCGATACAGACGACCGTGTCATAATGATTTCTATACACCTTACAAAAGAATGTAGGCGCGATTATAGGAACGCACCAGGAGAGAGGTGGAATGATCTTCTGGCTGTACATGCTACGGCAACCGCTTCAAGAGAATCAATTCGTCGCGTGGAAGTTTTGTCACGTTCTGCATAAAGTGTTGCGAGAGGGTCACGAGAAAGTGATCAGAGACTCGCAGCGTTACCGTGGGAAATTGGAAGACCTTGGTAAATTATGGCAGCATCTACGGGAAGGATACGGCCCATTGATCCAATTGTACATAAAGTTACTGATTACCAAGTTAGATTTTCACAAGCGGAACCCACGCATACCGGGAAATCTCCAAGTGACGCCGGAAGAGTTGAAGTCCATCGGGGAGGACGACATTAACGTTTAGTAAGTTTCTGATTTCAACAGGATTATTGTACGATCGTTATATTATACTAGGACGTCCTCATTGATTAATTTTTCTTTTCTATAGTTTTCAAATGTCGGTCGAGATGTTCNATATTATACTAGGATTATTTCGTATTATACTAGGACATCCTCATTGATTAATTTTTCTTTTCTATAGTTTTCAAATGTCGGTCGAGATGTTCGATTACATGGACGATATTTTAAATCTACAACGCGCAGGTACGAATCGAACTTAGTCATTTGTTTGACAAAATAATTATTACATCTAATTAGAATAAAAATATTAATTTGTAAACGAAACGTTTCAGTTACCACTTCTCTAAAGAATACGCCCTCTAATTCGATGACTATCAGCGGACAGTGTCGACTGGCTCCGTTGATCCCATGCGTCCTGGACGCGTCGCAATTGTACGATTACTGTGTAAAAATTCTATTCAAACTTCACGGCGCCCTGCCCGCGGACACGTTGACCGGTCACCGAGACAGATTCGGCAAGCAGTTCCAAGAACTGAAGAAGTTTTACAATACCGTTAAGCAACGACAGTATTTTAAGCAACTCATAACGATACCTGCATTACCTGAGGTGAATTTCGTATCGATAATATCTTTAGCTTAATTTAAAAAAGATTTTATTTATTTAATAATTTGTTTATTCCAGAACCCACCAAACTTTTTAGTACAATCCGAGCTGCGGACTTACGTTACTAATTTACCTAGAGTAGTTTTACCGCCGGAAGAATCTTTGGACTCTGACACCGTGGTCGATAGCCTGATCGATACCTCCGATACGAATTCATTGCCAGGTGATCAACTAGATTCCACGAGGAATGGTTCAATTTCACCGGATATAATAGTGGAGAGGTAAACCCAGAGATTGACGCTTCTTCGAAATAAAGCAATATTGTTCTGTCAATGATTACGTGTCTGTTTGTTCTTTCAGAGAAAGTCTTATCGATCATTTGCAACAGGAGAACAGACATCAGAGCCAAGAGTTGTATCGCGTGTTAACACTGTTAACGGATCAGCAACGGATCGCGGAGGAACTTCAGATCCGCGTCACGCAGTTGGAATCTGATTTACTTGTGAAAGTAAATACTTCATTGTCAGCTATTATTAGTGTGCTCTATAAATTTCGTCTATGTTTTTGGTGCACAGAAACTTATGGAGCCTTAGTATTTATTACGTGACGTTAATTACAATGTTATTTTTCAGTGCAACGAGATCGAGCAGGAGAAGCAAGTAAATCAAGACTTTGTGAAACAGAAGGCGGATATGATGGTGAAAGTTCACGAAGGCGAAGGTCAGTTGCTTTTCTATTTGATTTTCAGCTTACATCCTATGTAACCAAAATTATTAACTGTCTTCGGTTTCTATCCTCTTAGGAAAGTACAAAATTCTAGAAGAGAAGTTTCAGAAGTTGAAGGATGCCTACTCGAAGTTCCGAGACGAACATATCAATTTAATCCGAAAGGTAAGAATAGAGTAGAATGACTGTTATTCCAGGGAACTTTACTGAGCTGATTTATTTCCTTTTATAATAGAAGGCCGAGGTGGATAAGCAATTAGGAATGTTGAAAATGTCACAAGAACAAGCTGAGCGGAAAACGATCGAAGCAGAACGCCGTCTCGAAGAATTGATACAAGGTCAAGCTATAACGGAGCAAGAAGCGCGGAAAGCCGTCGAAGCTCAGCACGATCTAGACGATCTGAAGAAACAGTTGGCCGATGCGAAAACCGAGAACTCGGTTAGTAACTTTGTAACTACTTCGATGCGCTCGTTACAATTCCGATTTGTTCCAGGCGTTGATCGCTAAAAATGACTTCATCGTATCGGAGAAAACGTCGCTGGAAGGGGACCTGCACGATTTATTGGCCCAGAAAGAGGAACTAGATTTGAAGATCGAGAAGTTAGAGGTCGAGGCTGAACGATGTCGCAATGAGATGAACGCATACGCGGACACTATGTTGAACGAGCTGCTGCGTAAATATTTCCCTACGTTCCGTGATAAGCGATCCATTCGCTCGGCTGTCTAAATTCAAATTATTATTGTTGTTTCAGTAAATTGCATATCTGAGGCGGAGAATCTTATGCAGTACTCGTTGAACGCTATCGATAATCCTGCGATGTCGGATTTAACTTGTACCCCGCAATACCTTGAGAAGCTGGAGGAGCCGACTTTAAAAGCGTTAGATACTTTAGACGCTTCGTACACCGGCTACGTCTGCGATACAACGAACGGGAAGGTTCTTATCAAAAGTGCAATTCACGTCGCGTACGTCTTGGGGCTATATCTGATTCACGCGAAGTCTACGTCCAATACGTCCATTGACATCGCGTTGGGTGACAGTGAGTAACAGATAATATACAACGAGGTAATTTAAAAAAGCAGTATGTAACTTCGATTTATTCTAGAACTGACCGATGAATGTAAACAGTTGGGAACGCAGTCGTTAAAGATGTTCAATTATATACGAGAAAGATCACCAATTACCGTGGGCCAAATCGATGAGGTGAAGCAGCAGTTCAGGAAAGTATGCGAGCTTGCCTCGACGTTATCGAACACGCAAAGTAACGTCGAAGTTATCGGGAATTTGGTAGAGACAGAACTGCTGAGTATGGATAAAGCGATCGAAGAGGCTGCCAATAGAATACAGGTATTTCATATCTTCGTATTTTCAAATCGAAGAATTATTAATTACATCTAATATCGTTTATTAATCCATTATACGATAAATCAGGATATGCTGGAAAAATCTCGAGCAGCGGATTCCGGCTTGAAGCTAGAAGTGAACGGGAAGATTTTAGACTCCTGTACAGACCTAATGAAATGTATAAGGATGTTAGTTAAAAAGTCGCGACTGCTGCAAGCGGAAATCGTCGAACAGGGAAAGGTAAACACACCGTTTTCATTTAACTCGATGCTCGTGAGATAAAGCATCCTCGATTTTAGGGTACCGCTTCGGTCACGGAGTTCTACAAACGTAATCACCAATGGTCCGAGGGGCTCATATCAGCTGCGAAAGCAGTGGCGATGGGTGCTAATCTCTTATTGTAAGTAAGACAAGTTTATCTTATAAGTATTTTCTGGAAAGTATCAAAGTATCGCGGGAGAACAAGCGAAATTATGGTTTGACGAGAGTGAAAGAGGTGCGAGGTGGCCGAAAGAATTCAATGAATGGAGGGGAGAGTGAAGTTTGTCGTTTAATAATTTCTGGAGGATAGCGTGGAAGAACAAGTGAAGTTACGGTTAGACGAAAGTGAAAGAGGTGCAAGATAACCGAAAGAACCAAATGAACGAAGGGAAGTTCATCGTCTGATAAGTACTCTCTGGAAGAAATATAGTATCTTGAATAATTATAGGGAGGCTGCGGATAAGGTCGTATCCGGCAACGGTAAATTCGAGCAGTTAGTAGTGGCGTCACAGGGAATCGCTGCGTCTACCGCGCAGCTGGTAGTCGCGAGCAGGGTAAAAGCGAGTAGAAATAGTAGTAATTTGGCCGCGCTCTCCGAGGCATCGAGGGATGTCACGCAGGCGACGGGGAGCGTCGTCGCTACAGCTAAAAACTGTAGTCAGCTCGTCGAGGAGAACGGTAAAGCCTCTGTTAACAGTTCTCGTTGATAACAAACAGCTAATCGAACTTTGATACGTCGCAGACGATTTAGACGTCACCGGGCTAACTTTGCACCAAGCGAAGCGGCTGGAAATGGAGGCACAGGTGCGCGTGCTGGAATTAGAACAAGCTTTAGAGACTGAAAGATTACGCTTAGCTGCTTTACGTCGCTATCATTATCAACTGGAAGGCGACAAGGAGTAATCGGTACGTGTATTCGTGACGCGGAGGCCTGGACTCAGGGGGAGGGCCACCTGACGCGTCGAACAATTATTTTATTATTTTAACGATCGAGTCGTTCGTTTCAGATGAAAGACTAACAGCTACGTGTGACTCGTGTCGCTAAGAGTTTCTCATCGGCGTGAAACAGTATTGACGGAAACGAATGGAAAGTAAATAATTGAATTCCATTAAAGAATAATATATACAAAGAAGATCTATTTGTGTCGCCCAAATGAATTATTGTAATATTTGCATGTTTCATGTTTAATAAATACAATTTTATTTCTTTTTAATGATACATCACATCATTACTTTCCCTTCATCCTTTTCATTCGATACCGAACGTTTTATATCGGGGGAATTGAATCTCATTCGATTTTTAGGCTTTTCAAATTGAAGTTTTAGGTAATTAAGCGCGAAGGGGATGCCACGTACCGCGTGTGCGATCGATGTTGACTCCATGGGCTCGAGGCTGGATTTACGGACACTTCTCTCAGCGTCGGCGCGATGCTGATTTTCCTTGGGAGCGCCCTCCCTGGACGCAATCGTACCCTCCATCCACTCGCTCCACGCACGGTGAATCCTATCCGAATCAGAACACCACGAAGCCTCGCCGTGTAACTATTCGCGTTACGTGTTCACGTTTTTTATAACAAGTTCAATTGATCCCCTTTGTACAGTGCAAAAGGCGTGATCTTAATTCTACATCGTGAATCGCACGGCTCAACGGCTTCATTTCCAAGGTAAGAATTTTAATTGTCAAACAATTTTAATTATGATTCTTTGATAAATTGTGTAGTTAATTCTATGAAAGAATTCACATTCTATATTTGAATAGAAAACGATCATTTCTCGATTGACTTTTGACGGAGCTTTTGACTCTTTTTTTATTTGTCATCGAGCGTCTCAGCTGTCCTATTCAATCGGGCGAAAAGTAAATTTTGTCTGAAATAGTAGATTGAAGGCTGTTTAAATGTAAAATGTTTCTTGCTGATTCTTCTCGAACCTGTTTCTTTCTCGATACAGTAGCGTTCCGTCAACTTTGCTGACGTTTTCAAACTTGAAATTATTGATCGTCTTACGAATTTCCTTGTAATTGACACGACACGTTCTACGATATTCTGACCGAGGTGGTCGACGACTAAAAGTAAATCTGAAAAAAAAAAATGAACAGATCGTTATTACTCGTGGTTTGTAAAATAGTATGAGCCGTCGTTTAGGCTTGTTCAGCGTAGCTGGTATGCCAACAACGACGCTGCTGCTCGGAGCAACTCAATGACATTTCGCGAACAGCTGATTCGAAACGTAGATGCGATATGCGTCATCTCATCCATTGATCGGTTCGAAATCTGTTACGATTTTACGGGAGGGAATATTAATTTTAGAAAATTTAGTAAATATAGTTTTTCCTTGTTTGTAGAGTGTCGAAATAAAAATGAGGAATTTGCTCGTTTCATTATAGGGGCACGTGTGTCTATAAAAAGACAGAGCCACCGATTAAACGTGACCACGCCTTCTGTAATTCTGACGGATAGTCATTTAAGTAATTGAAAAATTGTAAATTGAGGCTGCCATTATCCAATTGAAGCTGGTTAATAAATCTGTTGTTTGGTATTCCACGTGTCACATTCGTCCTCGGTGCTCTTCCTCTTATGGAATTATATCGATACGTTAATTGGAATAGTGTCAGTCCTAAAAACCGTAAAAGAAATACGTGAGCACGGTTAACAATCAAGTTTATGAATACATAATTCTGTAGACAGTTTCCGTGATTCGCTGCGCCTGTATTCAGCTCGCTAAGGGTTCATTAATTATTGCTGGCAGCTGATTCGAGACCTCGGTCAAACTTTCTATCGTAGAGGTAGGTCGTCGACTTAAAGAACGGGAGAACGTAAAACTAGTGGACGAGCTAACGGAAATAAAAAATCCGCTTCGGTTTTACCGTGTATCAGGGCAAATTAAGTAGCCTTATAAAGTGAAGTGCGCTTCATCTATCGTTCCAAGGGAGGTATATAACTGCCGTGTAAAAATAATTTCGCACGGTTAGGGCTTAAGGCTGCGTCAAGCCGTAAGATCTCTGATCCCTTGAAACATTAACTTTTAACGTACTCGTTATCCTTAACACTAAACCTACCGTCAGATTTCACAGACAAGTATACTATATTCACATTCTTTACAT
>SHCU01000336.1:82466-93980 GCA_004307685.1 Ceratina australensis
TAAATCAGGCAAACAGTAGTTATAATAATGTGAAACAGTGTTCCGTTAGAATACAGTGTTTAAACGAGGATTCATGCGCAGAGTTAAGCATCGAAAAAGGAACTGATAAATCGCAGGAAGTAAATCAGGTAAACAGTAATTTGCAACTTAACGATACAAACATGAAACATTGTTGCGTTAGAATACAGCGTTTAAGGGAAGATTCATGTACAGAATTAGGCTTCAAGAAAGAAACTGATCAACTGCAGGAAGTAAATCCAGTAAACAGTAGTTCTTTACGATGTAACGATACGAATGTGAAACATTGCTGTGTTAGAATAGAGCGTTTAGGAGAGAATTCGTGCACCAAGCTGAGCTTGAAAAAGGAAAGTGATCAATCGGAGGAGCAGGAGGTTGAGCGAATAAATAGAAGTGATTTACGAGGCAGCGATACGAACGTGAAACGTTGTTTCGTTAGAGTACAGCGTTTAGAAGTGGATCCATGGACAGAGCTAAGCTTCGAAAAGAAATCCGTGGGTAATAACAGCAATGAAGATACGAAGCATTGCTTCGTGAGATTGGAACCGTTGAACCAGAATTCGTATCTAAGTTCACGTGGATTAAGAAATGTACATAAGATCATGATTACTAGTACACCTGCTGGCAGACCTCTTGGATCTACTACAATTTGCTTATCGCCGATACTGATGAACTGCTCTGAGAAATTGAACGATTTTTCGAATAACGATAGTAACAGTTCAGGTGGTAAATTCGACATTCCTTTCAAGGCTGTGTGCAACTTGTACACGAAATTGAAAACAGAAATTGATGAGTACGATGATAAGCCTAGACTCTTCTCGAACTTAACGCTTGACGTTGATGAATGCGAGCAGGAAAATACAAACGAAATGAATGCTATTTCATTGACTAGTTGCAGGAGGAATTCTACGGTAAACATTTCTGAAAGCAAGCAGAACGAAGCGTCAGATAGCTCAAGAAAATACGAGATCGTACAAACGAACAAGCAGTATTTAGGATGTTCTCCCGATCCAAACAGATCATCTTCTTTATTCAATGATACTTCCAGAAGCGTTCAAAGCTCGTTACAAAATAACGTGAATCCAGAAGTTGTAAGTAGTTTAAAGATAAGTAAAGAAGAATCATATCCAAACTCGAGGGAATTAAGGAAGAGCTTAAGTTTAAGTGACACTCATCTAATGGTTGATCGAACGCAGAAAGAATTGCCTGCAAGCTTGGTCGCATCGACATTTGGCGGTTCAACAGATTTATTAGGAAGTTCTAATGTAAATGATAAACGCAGAGGCACAGACTTAATTAAACAATCCGTACTGAATGTAACCCCGCCATTAAATACCAGCGATACTCCTGAACATGGTATAGAAAGACCCAGCACACTGTCTCCTTGCATAGTTTTGAATCGATTGCAAGATTCTATTAGGATAACTAAGAGGAGGAGGTACGATAAATGGGATCTTGGTTTGGACGATATCTTAGAAGACGTTAGTGATAGTTCTAATTCGAATAAGGAGGCAAGTAATAAGAGTAAAGGTAGAAATACGATATTGCTGAAGAAGTTACAAGTACAGATGATTAGACCGACGGAGTCTGCCGTTAGTATCGGAGCGGATAAATCTATATATTTGAAGCCTGGGAAATGTTGGGCGAGGTCGTTAACGATTTTGAACAATGTGAGGAGTGGATCTGACCTGGAGAAATTGTCTATTGGCAAAGGTAAAAAATGGAGGCGCAGCGTTCAGGATATATTGAATATGCAGAAGCGAGGTAATTATAAAATAATGTACGAACAGTTAGCGTTAGGGGTATTTTGTTGGATTCAGAGGGTCGATTGATTTATCAGAAATCCGCGATACGGAGGGACATGAATTAATTGACATAGTACGTGCGCGTATAGGAGAACATCTGAACGTTGTTTTTATTATCTGACAAGCCAAAATTTTATTAAATTTATTAACCTGAAATATCAATTATACACTTTATACATTTTCATATTATACACTTTTCTCATGTGGTACACAGAATTTATTTTACTCGTTTTAGCCCTCGTTTAATTTTTAAGTTCAATTTTCCTTTTACTTACGTGCATTTTTTGTTATTAAAAGAAAGAAAAAAAAATGGAAAAAATATATACTGATATTTATTAAAAATATACACCGAGTCCAGTGGTAAATGGGTGGGTTTCAAAATCGTAACAGTCTCCTCGAGGCCGCGAGATCACCGAATAATCTCGTCGATATACCTTTAGGAAGTATACACAGTTGCATAAAGAAAAATGCTAGTGACAAGGAGCTACCCGGGGAAATAAATAATAAGGCAGAACATGAAGTCGCTTCTGGCAAGGGTAGAACAACTGACTCTACCAACGTCGGCCGCGTTTCACGGAGGATATCAGTCCGAGTCGTTCCGATCCGCAAGAGCGTTAAGTCCATCGAGGATGCTCCGTTCCTCGAGGCCTACGGAATCGTTCCTGTCAGGAGCCAAAGATTCACGCTGATAAACAGTAAGCATTTTTAATCGGACAAGTCACTCTCTTATTTCTCGTAATAACATACATTTCCTTCAGACTCTCGGCGATCGTCGGGCAACATACAAATCGATAATGTCGACGGGCAAATCGTCGAGGAGCACCCAGGCCTGACAGCGAAAGAGGTAATTCTACAGAGATGTGTACAGAAGAATTATATTCCGTTCTCGGCGTACTTTACAGACTCGTGAGTATAAACAACGTACCGAGGCTCGCTCATTGGAACAGTATGACAAGAGTGATTTGTTTAGGTACTTGAAACACTGTCGAAAAATCGGTGAAGGTGTATACGGCGAAGTTTTCCTCTACGAGGACGAGGGTAAGAAGTCGGTGATAAAAATAATTCCCATAGAAGGTAACGACTACGTGAACGGCGAGCCGCAAAAGAAATTCCACGAGATCTTATCGGAAATTGTAATTGCAATGTAATTAAAAGTAAAACATTTACACTCGTAAAAGGCGTAGTTAAGAATATCGTGACTCGCGAGCGACTCGTTTCAGGGAATTACACAATCTGCGATTCAACGCGAAGTACAACACCGACGGGTTCGTTGAGGTGAAGAATATTAAATGTATCGTTGGTAAATACCCGGAGAAGCTCATAGAGCTTTGGAATGCTTACGACGAGGAGAAATGCTCGGACAACGATTGCCCGTCGATGTTCCGCGACGATCAATTGTACATCGTTCTCGAACTTGGCCACGGTGGCCAAGATCTGGAAGCGTTTGTATTTAACACCGCGGAGGACGCTCACATTTTATTCGTACAGGTATTACTTATTCTTTCACAGGTATTACTTATTTCACAGCTGTAAAATTATGTCGTAACATCGTTTGTTCGTTCGAGCCAGGCTGCCCTGGCATTGGCAGTAGCCGAAGAAGCTATCGAGTTTGAACACAGAGACTTGCATTGGGGAAACGTGTTGATATCGCAAACTAACGAGATCAAGATACATTATAGACTTGGAGATAAGAAAATAGCATTATTCAGCAAAGGCGTGAAGGTACGCGAGGCGTGAAATTAATTGAATTAATTTTTCTTGTCTCTTGGAGTAAAACGTTTGCCATTTTTAGGTATCTATCATAGACTTCACTCTGTCGAGGGTGACTTATCAAGGTTGCAGCATATTCAACGACCTCTCGTCGGACCCGACACTTTTCACGGCGCAAGGTGAATATCAGTTCGAGATCTATCGGCTGATGCGGGACAGAGTTAAGTGAGTATCCACCCGGAGGTAATTTAATTCGTTCGTTTCGGGCGTGCATCGACGATTTCGTTTCAGGAATAATTGGCACAAGTTCGAACCGTACACGAATATCTTGTGGCTGCATTACACTCTGGATAAAATGATCACGGAAGTTAGATATAGAAGGAAAAAATTGAAAACTCATAGAAACGGTATACAAAAACTGAAAGAACTGAAAGACGAGATCTTATCGTACAATAGTGCCTTCGACTTTGTAACGAACTGTGATAAAATAAGTAGTTTATATTTGGAGACGAAGTCTGAAGTGACGGTTGTATGAATGGTATAAATACAAGAGATACATTTAACGGACATCACTTCTTATATTAATTTTAACTATTACGCTTTTTTTAATCTATTATTTAAACACAGTTTTAACTTATAGACACGTGCAATTCAAAGAGACAACTTTTTATACGAATTCGATTGTAGTTAGTTTTTATTTAAAAATAAGTTTAGTTAATCACACACCAGTTTTAACCAGTTAATCACATATGAACTGTCCGATCGCAGATCATACCATAAAAAAGTCTCACAAATATTCAAAGTTCAGAATAAACATCGTATAAAAATATATATCGTAGCTTTTGTAAAGTTTATTCGTACGAAAGGACAGGCAATTTTTGTAGACGTTCTTCAAACGGTTGTTGTAATTTCGTCGAAAAATGGCTAGTTCCATTAATCCGTAGGGAAAGGCCTGGTGTACTCGTAAACGTTACTCAATTTATGATATGCGCTACATTGATTAATAAAATTCCACCTCTGTCGGTCGAACTGAAACGAATTAATTGTACGCGTCAGAATAAAGTGAACAGAAGAACAAAAATCAATCGACATCTATTTTATCTACCGAGCTGTCTTTCTCCACGTGCTTCTCTTTCTCATACTTATTCTCCGATTCGGTGGACTTCCCTTCGCTGTTGAGGTACCTGTTGATCACAGTCGAATTCAGTAACAGTATTAAATAGTACGAGTCTTTATTTAGTAATAGTACGAGTATGAATTACCCGAAATTGTGTTCAAGACTTGGTTTGTAACTCCGTGACGCCGGATACTTTTGATTATCACCTAAAGTCATCCACTGATTTTGCAGATGAAGATTCTCCTCCTTCAGAATCTGCGGCACCATTTTACTCTGTATCGATTCTGTAATGAAACAAACACGTTTCACCTCGACGTATACGTATATAATTAATACTAAACCTACCATGTACGATCTAAATGAAATTCTTCTATAAAGAATAAAAATAAAACGAAAATAGTTACATCGTATCATTAAAATTGTAAACTGATATGAAACGTGCCACCATGAAGCAGCATTTAAATATGAAAGTAAAGTGTGCACAAACAGTCTATCATTAAACATTATACCTTTGTCGTAGATATTCGTAGCTAGGAATGGAAACTTCGCCTCTGTTTCCTGTAGCCGCGGATAAAATTGCTGCCTGTCGGCGGTACCGTACAAACTCTCGTTTTCCATGTGAATCACATTCGAGTCCCGGCTTATGATTATACTTATCCTCTCGTGTAGCTCCATTAACTCTTTCAGGTTCAACGACTGGAATCGACACAGTCGTTAAACGAATGTACCAGCACGGTAGACGGTTTACGTACCAGCAGCCAATTTTCTGAGTCGAATATCTGTTCGCTTTTCATGTTGTCTTCGAACTGCTTCTGCAATATCTCGATGTTCGCTTTGTGCCTATCGCACAGCGCGCTCAGGCTGCTATCGTAGTTCTTCTTCATCAACGTTAACTTGTCCTGATACTCTTCTATTTGAGACTGTTAAGAACGTAGATCGTTAAACACCGGATTAAGTGCTCGTATTAATATTAAATTACTTTAAGAACGGCGCGAAGTTTCGCGTTCTCCTGCGTTAACTGTTTTATGATCTCTTTATGATGTTTTATCTCGCAATCTCGATTCTCGATGTAGCTTAATAACTTGTCAATCTTGTTCTTCTCGCTCTCCTCGTAATTACTCTCCAACGTGTCTCCCTTACTGTGTAACCGTTGCTTCTCGATCTCCTCTATCTCGTTTTCCTTCACATCGCGGCATTCCTTCTTCGAATCCTTAACTGCGTTATCCGTAGCTAATTCTATCTCTTTCTCTTGGGATATCTAAAAATGAAAGATTGCGTCAACGAACGATGAACCAATTAATAAGCGTAATTTCGAGAGAATTCCTTTATTAACCATATATTTATCCTGTAATCTTTTAAGCAACAGACTATCCGGCTTTTGTGTAACGGACTGCTTTTTAAGATTTATTAATCTCTCGCATATGTCGTTAGTTATAGCGTATAATTTAGTTTTCAGCTTCTCCTCGGCCGCCTCGTTACGCAGCATCGTCGACAGCTCGGAGTTCTCGCTCCTCCAGTACTCGATATTCATCGTCAACAGCTCGTTCTCGCGGTGATACGTTTCCAAGCTGTTGTCCAGCCTCCTGGTTTTATTCTGATCGCTCACGAACTGCGCCTTCAGATTGTTCAGCATAGCTTTCAGCTCCTTCTCGTTCTCGTCGAGCTTCGCGATATTATCTTGCAACGCGTATATAACGCATATCTTGTCGTTCTGCTCGGTCAGAGACACGATCGTCTGATTCATCGACACGAGCTTACTCTCAACGTCCTTCACTTTATCGTTCAACTGTTCGTTCTCGTTCTCGAGCCTGCCGATCTCGCGACGTTTCATCTCCACCGCGTTCTCGTAATCCGACAAAATGCTGTTCGCCTTGTCCACGTTACTCTTCAAGCTAGCTATGATCTCGTCCTTCGTCGAGATAACGATGCCGACTTGCTTCACGGTTTCACGCAGCCTGATATTCTCCAGCTGCACGTCGGTCAGCCTGCGAACGTTAAGCACATCGTTTTACGCGACGATCGAATCTCGCGATTCATCGTTGAAAAGATCATTACTGTTTCTCCGTTTCCCTGATCCTATTCTCCAGAGTAGCCGTCAGATCTTTGGCATCGAGGAGTTCCCGAATCTGTTGCGTCAGATTCTTAATTTGCCCGCTCATCAGATTCGCAGTGTTCTCCAGATTTTTATTCTTATTCTCCAACACGCTGCAGTCCTCGTTACGCGCCGACAGTTGCTTTCTAAATACCTCTACCTGTTCTTCCAACTCCGATACGAGAGCACCTTTTTTATCGAGCTCCGCGGTCACCATCGACAGGTGTTCTTTGATCACAGCTGTGTTCTCCATCAGCGCTAAACAGTCGCCTTCTCCTCTTCGTTCCAATTGTTCGGCTTCTTCTTTCAATCGAGCTATCTCGACGTCTTTCTTCTTCAATTCTTTCTGCTGTTCCTCTATGGTTTCAACTATCTGCATACGTTGATCTCCGGCACCTTCCGACATCACAGTTATCAGTGAACGTTACGAGAACGGTACGAGAGAGATCACGTACCTTGGAGCGCTGCGTTTATCCTGTCGATGCAAGATCTGAGATGCGTCTCGAACGCTCGATTAATCTTCTCGTCGTACAAATGTTCCTCCTCCGCGTGCAGCAGCTCGTTCAGTAACTGATACAAAATGTTTTCGATGAATTCGTTTATTTTACTTTGCACTTGTAACAAATCGTTCGGCAGCTGTTTCACGTAGGAGTTATATCTCTCGTGCTCCTCTTTGTGCTGATTGTACAGATCAGAGATCAGCTGTCTCCTCAACGTTAAGTCTGTTCAAATATACGAATTGATATATATAACGTTTGAGAATGTTTGAGAAGAGATTTAGCTACCTTCGGAAACGCTGACAGCTGACTGCGTGTCCCTGAGGATCTCGTAAAAGTAATAAGTCTGCTTGATCATTAAGGGACGCTCGAACTCCGCGTATATCTGCAGCTTGCTTATCAGCGAACGTAATTTAATCAAGAAACGTGCGAAGTATTCGATAACTTCTCGCTCGACTTCGTCCATATCGTTTCTAGTTAATTTGCAGACGTACTTGTTGTATTCCTGTCAGATTTCAATCGAATTAATATGAGAGAGAGAGAGTATATTGTATCGAACGTGAGTACCGTTTCAGAGTCGAAGTAAAAGTCCTCGCAGATAATGCTTCTCAAGTTTCGATTATGATCGGTCCCCTTGTCGCTCTCCGCGTAATACTTCAAGTCGCCGATCTGTTGCAACAGATTCTGACTCTCGGCCTTGTAGCTCTGGAACCTCGTCATAATTATATTTATGTTGTACAGTATGTTGTTCGCTTCCTCGCCGATGTCCAAGTCGCAGGTCGTGCAGCTGCAAATGTCGTCGCAGACCTCGTTCATCTCCTCCAGGTTGTTCAGAGCCGTTTTCAGATTGTTGAAGAAATCGATGATCTCCTGCTTCATGGAGATCAATTGTTCCTCGTATTCACAGATCTTCGTATCCTTGTCGCGGATCTCCAGCTTCAATTGATCGAACATGTTCTTCGCCTCCATCTAATCGTCGGAGCGATTAATCCGACGAGACATCGAAACGGGATTAAACAACGGTGTACCTGTTCGTTGTACGCGACGGACATCTCTTTGATCACTTTCAACAATTGGCCCAATTTCTCCTCCTGATCCTCTAGCAAACAATTCTGTTCGTAGTTTTGTTTCCGAAGCTCGTCCCTCTCTTGCAACACGTTCCTTAATTGTTCCACGGCCTCGCCGTAGTCCTCGGCTTTCTCAGCCAGCCGTTCCACTTCTTGCAATCTTTCCTACAAAAATAATAAGAGATACAAATGAATATTCGACGCGAATGTCCCGCACGCATAAGAGTAGCTAACTATGAGCGAATCTTTTTCCGATCGCAGTTCCTTCGCATATAAACGGAGTTTCTCGATCTCCTGAGACTGGATGTAACAGCTCTCACATTTCTTGTTTAAATCTTGCTTGTACTGGTCCAACAGATATTTATACCCGTGCAGCTGTTCAAGAAACGAAGATGCAGTAAATGAAATCAATTAATAATCGATGATTACCTTCTGCTTTAGATCCTCTACCTCGCGATCGTGCTCGCGATCCAGTTTGCACAATTTCTCGTGTAACATCTGCGCAAGAGTAAAATAAATGACGATGAGATAAGTTTCGTTGGATTACATTTTACTTGCTTTGAGATTCCCTTGCTGGCCGTGTATACGTTCCTCCTTTTCTTTCAGTAACAATTCCAAGTGTTTATTCATGTCACGTAGCTCCTCTAACTCGGCGTCTCTCACCTGGGGATCGAGCAACGAATAATAGAGTACACGAGCCGGTGAAAATACAAACGGGCGAAGCGTCGTGATAATAAATATATACACAGAGCTCATTTTTGAGAACGATGATCTCAGAATCCTTCTGAATAATAATCCCCTTATGCACGCTGTTATGCAGATCAGAATCCGATTCTATTCCCATTTCGATATCAGATTCCGACGGGCTTCCGATATCTTGGGAGCTGTCGCTACAAGATGCATCACATTCAGAACTTTGTTCCTCCTGATTATTAGTGTGTAAACTACTTTTCTCCAGATCTATCGCGCTATTATCCTCGCTGGATTTCGACGTGAACGACGTTTGCGAGATCGCCTAAACAACATTCGATTATGGAGATTTGCACCGGTTGATACTAAACGATGTTCGTACAGATATAGTTATCATTCGTTTCCTCTTCCGTGATCGGTCGGCCAGGTAACCGACTTGGATCCCGACGTCCCGCGTTTCACGTTCCACCTGTCGTTCATGGAAATACCGGTGAACGATTAATAATTCTCTTTAACTATAATTCTGCCACGTACTTGGACATGCACGTCGATGCACTCCACGCACGACGTCCTCTTGTCGCGATAGTCTGCGAAGCATAAAAATACAAACTGAAAGGTAATGATAAAGCCGTGCTTAAATCGATTTACCGGCAGCGGGAAGCGCTTTGATAACAGGTCCGGGTGGCAAATTGTAATTGTTCAAACAGGAATTCAAGTCCAACGAAGTTAAAGAGTACGAGTACAACTGATTCGATTGATTCCTCGCTGCTGCTGCTACTCCTCCTCCACGCCTTTGCCTGGTGTCATCGAACAAGTGCCCGTCGCAAGGTATATGAATCGACAAACAGGACTTCGACCGGGCCACGGAGCTCGACGCGTTGGCGTTGACGAGCGCGTCTTTGAGAAGTCCCGTGTAATTCGGTCTGCTCGTCAACTCTTTCGGTTTCAAAGGATGCTTCTAAAAGCGAAGCGAGTCTTCGAATTCAAACGAATCTCACAAGATTAATCTCTCAATGTTACAGATAAAAGATACGTCTTACAACATTTTTTAATTGCTCCCTTTGCTGAGGAGTCAGCTCCAGAGCTTTGTACCTTTGCAACTCCTTTCTAACAGCTTGCAGCTCGCTCTGCGCTTGTGAATTCAATCGAATTATGTTATCGATCACAACGTTGAACGGTATTATCTTTCCCATCTGCAAAAGGAAGGTAAATTTCATTTTATTCGCGATCACACATCAGTTGCGTTCTACGTACCGGTGAATCGTTCTCGCTGAGCTCACGGAAGTAACGCGAAGTCTCCAGGGAATTCGGGCTCCAGGCTCTGATGTCCTGGCAGGAGTCGTGCAGCTTCAACCGGCCCTCCAACCGTTTCTTCGGCAGCACGTAATCACCGTATATGAGAGGCGCGCCCGAATTGTGTCTACTGGCTAAGAAGATCCGTGGCCCGTGCTCGACGTAAGACATGTTCGCTCTCCTATCAGTTCCATGCAACATCAATCCCTATTCAGCTTGCAACATCAATCATCCATACTATTAGCACGACCGACGGAATCGAAAAGTTCTCGTTAAAAATATAATGTATAAACTGAACCGCACCATCTCCTCCACCGTTTTTTTTTTTTTTCATTCACAATAAGCTGAAGTGAGATGCTGATCGAATGAAACTCACTGGGCTTTGTATAATAAAATATCTTTATTTCGTAAGCTGCCATTAAAAAGAGTTATATTGCTACAAATACGTAGTACTCGACCGCTCGGTTTTACTCTCAAGTACAATGTGAGCATGGCATTACCGTTTCTCTTTATAATACACCATATGAATAATAATTGCTTCTCAGGGTATAGAAATTATCCGTCTCGACGCTAACTATGCTTCTCGTAAAAATCCGTGAAGATAACAAGAGATTTACTTGATACACGTATATATTTTATTTAAGTACAAAATGTTACGTATAAACCGAATTTCTATGCCCTATATATATGTACATACAGGGTGTTCGCGTGTATATATACATATATATATTACATACGATGTTAGCCGCTACGTAAATTATCTAAAATACAATTACTCGTTTTATACATCGCGTTCATCTCGAGAAGAAAAACAATCTTCCCATTCTCTCTTACGTCGAAACGTCCTCCTAAGATAAATGTTGATCCTATAAAATACTTGATCCTCTGTATACGTTTGATTTGTAACAATGAATAAGGTAAGGTCAGGCGTCGCGTTCTAATTTGGCAATGCGAGACACTTCGACGTGGAAGCCGATCATTAAAATGATTCTCGTGCACGTAATAAGTGTTCGTGTATCGTCGATCATAAGATTGAAATATAAATAAGATGTAAGCGCATCGATTCATCGGAACAAAGGATTGATTAATAAAATACAGTATAGTCTTCTCGCGCTCACAAGAATGGAATGCGTTGATCACGATTCAAATTTTATAGTCGCTCAGATGGAACGGTATGAAGGCACAAGTATATGAAGACAATATTTTACACGTATATGTATATATG
>SHCU01000336.1:96796-109092 GCA_004307685.1 Ceratina australensis
TGGCAATAATATAAGTAGGATGCGAGTGATACGAATTAGAAAGTAGCTTACTTTGCTTTTTACCGCGACGATACTGCTGTCAACCGGATGATGAAGTTTGCTCTTAGACATGGCTCACAGCTCGATGGGAATCGTAACCGTACGCGAAGCAGACTCGAGTCGACGATTCGAACCCCGTCACAACGTTGTATTATCGGGATTGGTTCGTGAGCGAATTGTATTTTGTCAAAAGCACCTGTTCCGTGGAGGAGATCGAGCAGAACCAGTGCTGCCAAGTACGTACGTTTTACATGCCCACTGTCCTCCCAGCGTAAATTCTGTAAAACGGTGAAACCCACGTACGGTCTCGCGCTCGGTTTCAGCGTACACGATTACCGTTACCTGACGTTCGGCCACATAATCAGATCACGAGCAGACGCGTAATTTTATCCGATTCTTCCCAGCGACGTATCCAGTTTATTTGTCACTACTTGTTTCCTCACCACCAGAGACTTTCATCCATCTTGCCGTCGAGGTTGAATCACGAAGCGGATTCTATTCGAATTATAATTTCCCACAGCGGCGGTCGATACTGTTGCGCGTTCATTATGCCAGATGGTGTTTCCGATCGCATTTTTTTTAAACGGATTACAAACAGTCCTGTAACAATCAGGTATGTCTCGGAGGTTTCAATGCGTCGTCGTCGCCCATCCAAAAAATAATAAAACTCCGGTTTCATTTACAGGACTTCAGGAATTTAATTTTTGTCTGGTTCGACGATGCTGAAGGCGTCACATCTTTGAATATTATCTCTTAGCGTTCGTTTAATCCTCCCAAAGGAAACAGGTGAGTAATTAGACAACAATATATTTATTTAAACAAGATATATATGGATTAAAACAAGTATATATTTAACAAGATCGTCATTTCAATTTGAAATATGTTAAAGAATATAGAAACCTGTTATCGGTACGTACAATTTCGCTTAAGACTAATTGTAAGTAACTATATGTAACTATGCAATAATGTGAGATACTTGTAACTAATTATTTGGTGTCTGTTTCACAGGTAACGCTGAAAGAGACACTGAAGTTGAACGCGTCGTCCATCCAGAAAATAATAAAACGTCAGTTTCATTTACAGGACTTAAATTTAATTTTTGTCTGGTTCGATGATGCCGAAGGCATCACATCTCGAATATTATCATTCGTTTAATCCTCTCAAAGGGAACAGGTGAGGTAATTAGATAAATTAGGTACACGCTAAGATGGAACACTTATCTGGATTGGCTGCATGGCGCAGTACTTCCAAATTTGATGCGCTGAGAACAAAGGTGTTGGGCTAAAGGTTTCGCTTACAAGCCCGTCCAGGTATTTGTAAAACTGGGGAAAAAGCAGAATAAACAAACAAACAAACAAACAAAGGTGTGAGCGCTCTTTTTTTACAAACACCTCTGAGTTCTTCTCACGTGCTTTGCTTAACCACAAGTCGCTAGGCTCCGTCGCAGGAATAATAAAAAATAAAAGCGACGTTAATATTATACTAATATAATAGTTTTAATCCTCTTAAGGGCTAAACAGACTCGGACTAAAAGTCATCCAGAGTGAATCCGGTAAATCGGAATAAACAAACCGAATACTCCTTTTTTCTCTCCCTTATCCAATTCGAATTTCGAAACGCCATTAGCGACGTTGGCGCTATCACCGCAGAGATGGGACAGCCGTATACACGACAAACAATGAAATAAATGTCAGAAATAAAATCCAAATAAAACCAGGCGAGTAGAAAATAATAATAAAATAAAACGCTATTATTAACTGAGAGTAAAACGCGAAGATACAAGTAAACGAACGAAATCGAACGTTACAGCACTGCGTTGAGTCACGCGAGCGTAGCGCCGTTCTTCAGCGCCGGTCGGATGCGTTTGCGAACGTTTCCGGGAGGTCCAGCTCGTCGGTGCGGTGCGGTGTGTCCGTGGGGAACAAGTTCTACGGTTTCACCAGGTCTCCTCGGCTACCAGACTACGAAATTAAAGGACGAAACGACCATTAGCGAACGACGACCGCCGCGTTTCCACTCGTCTCGCTCGTGACTCGAAGAAACAGGTTGCGGACGGGCAAACGAATGTACTTTCTCGACTGTTGCAACGGGCATTTGGTCGCCGAAGAATCCGACGAGCACTGGTCGCAGCGCGAACGAGCCATCGATCACCGTCGACCGATCTGACTGATTTTTGTGATCCAGTCACCGAAAACTTCCATCATTCCGTCAAAAACCGAGTGCCGACCCAGTGCAGGGTGGCGATCATTTGATACGGTAGGTGACGGGGCATCCCGATCGACGTTCGTAACAACGTCCACCCGAATGGCCCCCGCGTGCACGTCTGCTCGGGTCGTATCTTCATTATCAGCTGAAAATTGTTCGGTTTCAGTTATCTGTGAGTCACGACGTGGCTCGACTTCACGCGTCGAGCGCGCGTGCACGGGCCCCGTTTACGTAAAATGTGTACGTATACCCGAGTAACACCCTCCAGGCGGACGGGAGGTTCAATATTTTTCGAGCGATGAATCACGATTTTCCTCGAGACCGTATTTCCTTATTGCGCGCGGCCAGCCGTTTTCCTCGGAATTCTTTCTCGCACGACCGTTATCTGTCGGTAATTTCATTAATCCCTCACGGGTTATCTGTTTTGCATGCGAGTGACGTTAATTGGCAGGGCTTCGAATTACTCGCTCGACGCAATACGTATTAACATAATAGTGTAACCAAACTCGCAAACATTGTAACCGTAACGGCGAGCTCGTGGCTGAAAAGTTTCAGCGCAAGGATTCCACCGGGAAAAAAACCTGTGACTGGCGAGTGATAAATTCACCGGATTAACACTTGCGAGCTAACCGACTGAATTTCTTAATCTCTGGCCTGAGTTCCGTCGAGAAATCATCGAGTATTCTCGTTCCCAAAGTGACTATGTGAGAAACAGGAATTAGCTGGGTAACTAATAATTTAATGCGCACCTGTGTACCCTAGCCGTGAATTATAACGCAGATGTTATCAGGTGTCATCCGATTCTGACGAATGATACCGCCTATACTTAACGGGCGTCTTGAGCGGTAGATTATTACACGGTATTTCCATGCCCCCAATGAAGACTTGATCCCGGAGTGGCGTGTGCATTACCCCTCCATGCTGGCTGCCCCGGCTGGATCTTTGTGAAGCGTGTATTTTCTTGGCCGTCAGATAAGCTTTTGTTCCATGAAGTAGACTTGGTACCACGCAAAGCCTGCCTGATAGCACTTATCTTCCTCGTATAAGTAGTCGCCGAAATAGTTGCTTCAGGTTCAGTATTATCCCGCGCTCGCCGCTGTCCACATGAGTCTTCGTCGAGCAGGGGCTCAATAAGCGCGACTTACTCTCTGTCATCTCTTTTTGCTCGTCTTCGACCAGTGTCAGTTTGAGAGAGATCGCTGCTGCTGGAAACGAGTCGAAGGTTCAAGCGTGCCCCGAATCTTTACGCGGTTTTATTTGGTGATAGGTGTCATTAAAGCTACGAGAATTTCTTTTAAACGCCAGGTGAGTCGCGACTTTTCCTAACGTTCCTTTGTCCGAGCGACAGACGTCATTTTTCACGGTTGATCGCAACGTGTAATTGGGTAATTTTTAAAAAAGATACCGAGAAATCGGTCAGGGAAACTTATTTAAAAAAGAATACGTTTTGTCTTTCGGAGTTATCTGAAACGGCTGGCAAGAAACACATATGATTAGTACTGATAATATTCGATAAGATAATTGTATGAATGTTGGAAAAAATGTTTGGCACGAGCGCCCGGACGATCCTTGAAATGTTGCTCTGTTATTGTTGTTACATAAATTGAACGTCACAGGGTATATTGTTAATTGGTCTCGGTTCGTTGTTTCGTAATAGGTGTCGTTGATACAACAAGTTCTTTTATTCAGATCCTCGAGGAAACGAAATCGTGAATGATGCTTTCTGATCGGGCTGGCGATCGAGTACTTTGGATCGTTTTATCAGAGTTTTCTATGTTTTCTGTTAAGAGTCCGTTTCTCGAGATGGAGAGCGCAGTTAGCAGATCAATGCTTTTGAGATGTGATTTAGAGACATCGATAAGAACTATTTTTAACGGATAACTTGACCCAATAACGTTTTATAGGAAGGAGTTGTAATTATGATCGAATATAATTTCAATCGAAATATCTTGTGTTTATAAACACAATCAGAATTACCCCGTGTCATTTACAAATCGTACGCAATGACGATTCCTAATGCTCAACCCTAATATCGAAATCTTGAAATGTTTTATTCGATATGTGAAATGATAATTTGATTGTTGCAGGGTTCAATCTGCGATAGGCTGGTGGGCCAGTCTATTGGTGGGTGCGTGAATAACTGCGGCAACTGGAAGTTGGCCCTGAACGCAGAGCCCCCGTGGCTTTGCTAGCACCCCCGTAGTGATCTTGTCTTGACCCGCCTCCTCACGACTCAACCAATTCTCATTGACAGCTGCCTCGTACGTATCACGCTAATACCCCAACTTGAAAACCGAAATCATGAAACGTTAAATCGTCTAATCACCCGTTCTTACAGTTTGCTGCCTAGCGCCTACAGAGTATCTTACGGAAATTTATCAAATAGTCAATATGAAGGTAACGAATCTGGATGAACGTATTCATGTTTTGGACCGTGCGTCGAGCGCTCGATCCGTAATCAAGGATATCGCTTTGAGCGGACTGCAAGAAGAAGCCTTCTACGTGCTCGACATTGGAGACATCGTCAGGAAACATCAAATATGGAAGGAAAAATTGCCACGCGTCAGTCCGTACTACGGTAACGATCAACAGACACGTGCCTACCATCGATGCTTTATCTCGAGACACATACTAAATCCGACTGTTAAATTTCAGCCGTGAAATGCAACGACAACCTGATCGTGATCGAAGTGTTGGCATCTCTCGGCATTGGTTTCGACTGCGCCTCCAAGGTAAGTGAAACTCGACGCACGTTGACATCGTCGATACTCGTGATAACCGTGTATCTCAGATTATAGTATCTCAGACATAACTCAGATTTATCGTGCTCTGTTCGTAGACGGAGATTAACAAGGTATTAAGCGTCGGTGTCGACGCGTCTAGAATCATCTTCGCGAATCCAGCTAAACCGGCGTCACATATCCGTCACGCCGCGGCCGTCGGAGTCGATGCGATGACGGTAGATAACGAGAGCGAGTTGCATAAGATTAAGAAACTTCATCCCGATGCCAAGGTACAGTGTCGTCCCCCCTTTTTCTCTCTCTCTCCATATTAGTATCTACTATTCGCGCGAAATCACCGATTCATCTTCCGACTTTCAGGTGGTCATTCGAATCCGTTGCGACGCGGAATTAGCGCAATGCCAATTGGGCATGAAGTTCGGTTGCGATCCGATTTACGAGGCTCCGAACCTGCTCCGGCTCGCGCGCGTCTTGGGCCTTGACGTGATCGGAATCAGCTTCCACGTCGGTTCCGGTTGCCAAGACCCGCCCGTGTTCCATCGCGCCATACGTCACGCCAGGTCGCTGTTCGATCTCGCGGCCGACATCGGTTTCAAGCCGCACCTGTTGGACATCGGCGGCGGTTACCCGGGTAACAAGGGCACCAGCATCGACAAGATAGCCGACGTCGTCAACAAGGCGCTCGACGAGTACTTCAACACCGACGCGGTCCACGTGATCGCCGAGCCCGGCCGCTTCTACGTGGCATCCGCGTTTACACTCGCTACCAGTATTCACAGCAAGCGTTCGGTCCGCGGCAACGAGGCCGCGCCCAACATCATCACGCACAACATGTATTACATCAACGACGGCGTCTACGGGTCGTTCAACTGTCTCCTGTACGATCACCAGCACGTGACGCCGATACCGCTGAAGAAGGGCTGCGGGAAATTGATCCCGTCGAGCATCTGGGGCCCGACCTGCGACGGCCTCGACCAGGTCGTCGAGAACGTGATGCTGCACGACATGGACCTCGGCGATTGGATAATCTTCGAGAACATGGGAGCTTACACTCTGCCGGTCGCGTCGCCGTTCAACGGTTTCCCCGTGCCGAAGGTGCACATCGTCGCCGACGAGGGTATCTGGCGTCTTTTGAAGGACGCTCTGCCGCTGACCGAGGAGCACTTCGTCCTCGGCAACACGCCGGCTAACCTGCGTCTCGGGCTGGACATCGCCGGTAACGACAACAACGGCTGGCACAATCCGAACATCGAGCTCACGGCCACGGAGATATTGAACGGCGCTACCAACCCGCCATCGTCGTACATTTACGATTACGTCGAGGTCGATCCTTTGAATTAATACGCGACGATCGATAACAGTGCTTGGTATTATTCGGGGATTCGTTTCACGCGTGACATCGTCGTTTGAAATCAGGTATCTCTCGTTTCGCAAGTTCGATTGCCTCGCGTTTGTTACTTCCGTTTAACGACTCGGTTACCACTCGCCGGATCAGTTTCATGTTTCCATTCGAACGATAGACACTTTTCGCGATCGCCAATTAAAAATGATAGAACGTGTAATCAAATTTTCTGATGAATAAAACAATGGTTGTAGATGTTGTTCCACGGAACACCGCGTTGAAACGTTCGCGTAGGAATAATTATATATCGTTTTAGGAAAGCGTAGCTTCTCTTATATTACACGTAAACGTTCATAATATGTAGAGAGCTGTTTAACCGGGCATGAATATCTACGATTTGCACGTTTAATATTTACCTAGGGATTCGTATCGATTTTTATATAAATCATATAAGTATGGATCGGTAATTAACTAATCAGCGATTTTTCCACACTCCATCCGATGTCCATGCTTCGCGAACAAAAAATTCTACTCGCGCGTCGACGTGTTGGCCGGGACGCGTTTACTTAAATGATTTATATGAAACGTGTTAAACAAAAACGAGAAGTAGTGACTTTGTGTAAAGGCATATATACATATATATCCATCAAGTATCTAAATGTAATTTAACCCCGATTAACAAAAGTCTGCGCGGAAGCACAGGGAATACTTGCTTGGGGGAAGTGTAACCGATAAAGCACCGTGAACGACGTACGCGTCCAGCAACAATTTACTACAATTGTCGAGCGGCGACGAGCCGAGCACAAAAACCCTTCGAACACTACCCGACGACGAAATTACGTAATTCATTTTTCTTTTCGCTTGATTTATCGAGGAACAAAATACGAACTCTGTAGGTTTGCTAGGAACTTTAGGGCATTGAGGCAGCTGTCACAGGAAGGAAAGATAATTAGGTTCTTATTAATTATATTACTCTGATTGTATTATATATGTCAACTATTATTATTGTTATTAATTATTATTAACGAAAGAATGCATGTAACGAAATATACGAAATTCAAATCAAAGGGTTGTCACGTCTCATACTTTTTACTCCGATCGAAATCTGCGCAAATATTAGCTTCGGGAATAAGTTCGTAGCGTCTGTATATTCTCTTTTGTTTTACAACGATTTTTTGACTGTTTGACATAGTGTATATTTTATATTATTCGATAGAGCTCTTTCTACTCTACAAAACTGTGCTAATCGTCTTTTCGAGCTATTTAATTTTGTACTACTTTTGAGGCTTAGAAATGGAAAGTCCAGAAGGTAAAAAGCAACATTTTCGACACGTGGTCTTCTTCGCTTTTCATCGAGGTGAAAAAGCTGCTGAAGCAGCCTGGGACATTTGCAAAGTATACGGAGAAGGGCGATACAAAACTGGCGATTTTGAGGTCGAAGGACCTTCTGAGCGTCTCAAAGCACTTTTGAAAAAGGACGGTCACCAAAAAGGTAGTGAATTAGCCGAAAAAATAAACTGTGATTCTCAATCATCTTCATACTTGATAAAAACGCTACGAACTTATTCGCCAACCTGATGCTTACGATCCAATTGAACGCTCCAGATAAAGCGATCTAATTATTTAATATACGACGTGTCTCGTATAAAAAAATGTCGATCACCACCTGTCATCCTTTGGATTTGAAACTGTAAGTCGAGTGTCGCGTATCTTATCGAGATGGAAGCTTGTACGTTTTATTGCACGATTACGCGCGCCATTGACGTGTACATAAATCATTATCAGAGTGAATCGTAATCAACAATGTTACTTACGCAATTCTTAATTCCGATTACGCAATTCTTCGGCTAAACTGCAACCGGACGATTCTACCGATAACGTGTTGCAACGTTTTAACGTCGGTTTCTTAAACGTTCCGAGCAAACAATACCGTTCCAGTTCCATTTTATCTCGCCATTTCAATTCGACACTCGAGCAACGTGTATCTAATAATTAAAGATTGAATTCGCCGAAGAAGCGTATTAATCGGTGGCTATAAATAAAAATCACGAGCGTTCAACAACCTTTTGTTTTATCTCGAACTCGGAATTTACGCCGGCCGAGTCGATCGATCAAGATAACCCGCGAGAACGAATTTGTTCTACTGACAATGAGTACGTATCGATAAGCTCGCGCGCGATTCAAAGATGAATTAATCTCGATCGTATCGGTTCGTCACAGAGAGATACCGTGACGCATAATTTATTTGCGAGATAAGAATATTATTTACCCGGCCCGAACGCCGCTGACTCGGTGATTCGAAAAGGATATCTGCGGTTGACACTGGGACGAACGGGCTTAGACTTTGTCTCTCTCCGGATCCAGTTATCTCTCTCGGTCAACTCGTAGTCACATTTTCTTTTTAATTACAGATGATTAGACGTATCTTAGAATGGGATCGGTGATGCGAGTCGGGAGCGATTTTGTCGAGAGACAAGAACGGGAGAGCAAGAAGAAAAGTTGATGAATCATTGGAAAAGGATTACACGATTTCTGCCTCGAACCAGGAAGGTGAAATTCTTTACGAAATCGGCAGTTCTCGACGACGGGTTGCGAGATACCCGAGGAGCGCTGGACGGAGGTTAAGCATAACGGTAATAACAAAAAACTTATTGCCTGACATCGATATTGACACACCTTCACGGAGACGTGGCGGAACAATTTTTAAGAGAAACTGCTACGTCGGATTTGTTTCAGCTACAACGTAACATCGGAAACCGTTACTTGGACACATTTCATTATTATCATGCAAACATTTGGCGACTGGTATTAGGTATTAATATATATGTACCTTTTATGGAATTTAAGCTGAGAGTTACAGGTATTAGATGTTATATTAAATAGAGTGCTAGGAAACGTTTTAGAAGTGCTGCAAAGCTATTAAACAAATTATTACACTACACTTAAAAATTCTTGTCTAAAATCTTAAAGTAACGATGAAGTAATAATGGACTTAGACAAGAGTAAGATTTTAAGAAGATTAAGTCTACTCTTCTCTAAGTTCATCATTACTTCATCGTTACTTTGTCAAAGTTCATCACTTGTACAACAGAATACAATTACAATATTTCATCACACGTTTTAAACTCACATACAACTTCAATCATCCCTTATTACAATTACCTTAATTAAATAAATAAAACACAGGTTTGTATTAGAATATTAAAATCGTAGCTTAAAAATTCTTGTCTAAAATCTTACGTAGTATACTCTTGTATAAATTCATAATTACCTTATCAAAGTTCACCACTTGAAAGACAGAATACAATTACAATATTTCATCGCACGTTTTAAACTCACATACAACTTCAATCATCCCCTACATTACAATTACCTTAATTAAATAAATAAAACACAGGTTTGTATTAGAATATTAAAATCGTAGCTTAAAAATTCTTGTCTAAAATCTTACGTAGTATACTCTTGTATAAATTCATAATTACCTTATCAAAGTTCACCACTTGAAAGACAGAATACAATTACAATATTTCATCGCACGTTTTAAACTCACATACAACTTCAATCATCCCCCACACTTCACGTTCACGTAATCACATTACTTAAATAAATAAATAAAACTAAACTATTATAACATAAATAATATCCGAATCAAACAGGCAGATCAATCAGCAGATCCATCGGAGTTAACCGTGGGCGAGAACGTCAAGTCTCGGTGCGATAATCAAGGAACGCAGGAACAATATCAAGATCAGTTACGTAAAGCAGAGAGGGAGAGAGAGCGAGCGAAAGAGCGAGAGGGGAGACGAGGAGATTTCTTTTTATTTCATATATACACGTATAAGTCCACGGCGTATCGTGAATGACCCACACTTTCACTTTCGTAATTAACGCGGGTATATACCCGCGCCTCGTGTTTACTCGCCAACCGGTTGGAAACAATATACGGATTTCCCTATGGGATCACTCCCGGCCGGTTAATTACAGTTTTCGAGTGCAGTTTCGTTAAACGCCGCCCGGTCCGATCATCATCGTTATCTCCGGACGGATGTCGAGGCGCGATATCCGGTGGTGCACGCGCCTGTTCCGGCTTACGGTTACCGTAATCACCGTTTCAAGAAGCCTCGCTTCGAACCCTGCCATAATATATAATAACGGCTATGATACAAGACGATTTCACTTTTAACCGGGAAGCTGTAGTCCCGTCGGTTGCAGCGACTCAGGCTCGCTGTATATCTTCGTCGGTCGGTGGGCTGATACAAACGATTGTAACGAGAGGAATCATATATGGATGCAGTTCTATTTGACAATTTTCTATCAGTTGGAATTGAAATGCATGAGTCTGAAGGTATCGAGTATAATTCGTAATACAGTGGCCATATGCGAAGAATATGGTAGGTCTATGGCAAAATAGCATGGAATACGAAATTCAATATTTTTCTTGTTGGAACCTAATGTATAAAAAGCCTTAAAAATTTTCAGCAATGTTTTGTATGCGTGTGAGAATTTGTTCCATCAGATCCGCAAACTTTCCGAGACTCGATTCTCTTGATTTTGATATCTTCGGTTCTAGTGAATGAAACTCAATGAAAAAATTATGAGATACACTTCTGTGGGAGTAGAATAAGCTTTTATATTA
Organism: Ceratina australensis; assembly: GCA_004307685.1. Taxonomy (NCBI): domain Eukaryota; kingdom Metazoa; phylum Arthropoda; class Insecta; order Hymenoptera; family Apidae; genus Ceratina; species Ceratina australensis. Next base: position 107,760 of record SHCU01000336.1, read on the forward strand.
CCGGGTCGATCAGTCGATTTTTTACAGCAAAAACGCTACGAACTTATTCGCCAACCTGATGCTTACGATCCAATTGAACGCTCCAGATAAAGCGATCTAATTATTTAATATACGACGTGTCTCGTATAAAAAAATGTCGATCACCACCTGTCATCCTTTGGATTTGAAACTGTAAGTCGAGTGTCGCGTATCTTATCGAGATGGAAGCTTGTACGTTTTATTGCACGATTACGCGCGCCATTGACGTGTACATAAATCATTATCAGAGTGAATCGTAATCAACAATGTTACTTACGCAATTCTTAATTCCGATTACGCAATTCTTCGGCTAAACTGCAACCGGACGATTCTACCGATAACGTGTTGCAACGTTTTAACGTCGGTTTCTTAAACGTTCCGAGCAAACAATACCGTTCCAGTTCCATTTTATCTCGCCATTTCAATTCGACACTCGAGCAACGTGTATCTAATAATTAAAGATTGAATTCGCCGAAGAAGCGTATTAATCGGTGGCTATAAATAAAAATCACGAGCGTTCAACAACCTTTTGTTTTATCTCGAACTCGGAATTTACGCCGGCCGAGTCGATCGATCAAGATAACCCGCGAGAACGAATTTGTTCTACTGACAATGAGTACGTATCGATAAGCTCGCGCGCGATTCAAAGATGAATTAATCTCGATCGTATCGGTTCGTCACAGAGAGATACCGTGACGCATAATTTATTTGCGAGATAAGAATATTATTTACCCGGCCCGAACGCCGCTGACTCGGTGATTCGAAAAGGATATCTGCGGTTGACACTGGGACGAACGGGCTTAGACTTTGTCTCTCTCCGGATCCAGTTATCTCTCTCGGTCAACTCGTAGTCACATTTTCTTTTTAATTACAGATGATTAGACGTATCTTAGAATGGGATCGGTGATGCGAGTCGGGAGCGATTTTGTCGAGAGACAAGAACGGGAGAGCAAGAAGAAAAGTTGATGAATCATTGGAAAAGGATTACACGATTTCTGCCTCGAACCAGGAAGGTGAAATTCTTTACGAAATCGGCAGTTCTCGACGACGGGTTGCGAGATACCCGAGGAGCGCTGGACGGAGGTTAAGCATAACGGTAATAACAAAAAACTTATTGCCTGACATCGATATTGACACACCTTCACGGAGACGTGGCGGAACAATTTTTAAGAGAAACTGCTACGTCGGATTTGTTTCAGCTACAACGTAACATCGGAAACCGTTACTTGGACACATTTCATTATTATCATGCAAACATTTGGCGACTGGTATTAGGTATTAATATATATGTACCTTTTATGGAATTTAAGCTGAG